>CAJGYO010000014.1:12680349-12936275 GCA_904845875.1 Miscanthus lutarioriparius
AATTTGTCTTAATGGATAATCAATAGATGGTATAGATGGCAAACTAGGACATGGCTTCACGTCGCCGATGAATTGGAAGAAGTAGATATTGGTTACGGAGATGAGACCTGAGGTGACATACGTAAGTGCTAAGTTGGATCCGGAGTATAAGCGGAATTAATTGATTTATTAAAGGAATTTGAAGGCGCTTTGCTTGGGAATACTATGAGATGCTCGGTTTAGACCGGTCAATTGTTGAACATCGGTTGCCAATCAAACACGGATATCGGCCATTCAAACAAGCTCAAGGAGATTCAACCCGAACATGCTTGATGATATCAAAAAGGAGACTAAAAGGTTACTGGAAGCAAAGTTTATCCGACCGTGCCGATATGCAGAGTAGATATCATATGTTGTTCCTGTATATAAGAAGAATGGAAAATTAAGAGTTTGCATCGATTTCAGGGATCTGAACAAAGCCACACCCATGGATGGTTATCCGATGCCGATAGCCGATATGTTAGTAGATGCAGCTGCCGGGCACAAGGTTATTAGCTTCATGGATGGCAATGCAGGTATAACAAATTTTCATGTTTCGAGGAAGACATAGCAAAGACCGCTTTCAAGTGCCCACAAGAATCGATCTGTTCAAGTGGGTTGTGATGACCTTTAGTTAGAAGAATACCGGTGCAACTTATCAAAGGGCGATGAATTATATTTTTCATAAGTTGATCGGTAGGATTGTTGAAATCTACATCGATGATGTAATTAAAATCCAAAGGGTACAAAGAGCACCTAAGCGACGGCGAGAAACCCTAGAATGCACAAGAAAACATGGCCTAAAGATGAATCCTAATAAGTGTGATTTTGGAGTATCAATTTGGACAATTCTTGGGATTCATGGTCCACAAGAGAGGAATCGAAGTTGGTCAGAAAAACGTAAAAGCAATTAATGAAGCAGTTCCCCTGACTACTAAAATTGAGTTGCAGTCTCTGCTTGGTAAAATCAATTTCATCAGAAGATTTATTTCAAATTTGTCAGAAAGGATCCTGTCGTTTTCTCCCTTGTTGAAGTTAAAAAATGATCGAGAATTCAAGTGGGGTGACATACAACAGAAGGCATTTGAAGGGATAAAAGCGTACATGAAGTGTCCACCTGTGCTGGTCCCTCCTCAGCAAGTTAAGCCTTTTAAGTTGTACATATCAGCTGATGACAAGATAATTGGATCAGCTTGGATGCAAGAATTTGAAGAAAAAGAGAGAGTTGTTTTCTATCTGAGTAGAAGACTACCGGATCCAGAGACAAGATATTCTCCCACCAAAAAGTTATGCTTGTGCTTATATTGTTCTTGCACTAAGTTGCGACACTACTTATTATCGGCCGAGTGTATAGTTGTTTACAAGGCTGATGTGATCAACACATGTTATCAAGTACAATGTTTTGAATGGAAGAGTGGGAAAGTGGATTCTTGCGTTATCAGAATTTGACTTGAAGTACGAATTGGCTAAAGCAGTCAAAGGACAAGTAATGGCCGATTTTGTCACCTAGCATCATAAGCCAAGCATTGGATATATAGAACCGGTGCCTTGGACATTATTCTTTGATGGATCATCATGCAAGCAAGGTGGTGGCATCGGTATCATTATTATTTTGCCTCAGGTGGCAAGTTTGGAGTTTGTTCTTCCAATTGAACCAATAATTACTAACAATCAAGCGGAGTATGAAGCTATTCTTAAGGGACTTCAACTTCTTCACGAAGTAAAGGCAAAAGCAATTGAAGTATTTTTGAAGTATTTGGAGATTCACGGTTAATTATTAATCAGTTGATCGGCCTATATGAGTGCAAAGAAGAGACTTTGAGAAGATACTATGATGAGTGCCAAAAGTTGCTCAAGGAGTTTCTTCATATCTCTTTCCAACATATTCCGAGAGCACAAAACCAAGAGGCTAATCGTCTAGCTTAAAGTGCATCAGGGTATCGAATGTTTCAAGAAGTCTTGAGTAGTGAGACCTCAAGTGATGATTGGAGAGTCGAAATAGCTGATTACCTTAGAGATCCATCTCAGAAAGTTACCAGAAAGCTAAGGTATAAATCGGCTAAGTATGTTTTGTTAGATGATCAGTTATATTATAAAACAGTTGATGGGGTGTTGCTCAAATGCTTAAACAAAGAAGAAGCTAAGGTGTTGATGGGTGAGGTGCATGAAGGGATATGTGGAGCTCATCAATCGCTTATAAGATGAAATGGATTATTCGCAGAATGGATATTTCGGCCAACGATTTTGGAAGATTGTTTTGAATATTACAAGGGTGTCGGGGATCGTCAATGTTTTGGTAATGTCCAGAGATCGCCTGCGTTGGCCATGAATCCAATAATCAAGCCATGGTCGTTCCGAGGTTGGGGAATTGATTTAATTGGCCAGATTTTTCCGCCTTCAAGCAAAGGACATAAGTTCATATTGGTAGCAATAGATTACTTCACTAAATGGGTTGAGGCAATCCTTTGAAGACGGTAACCTCAAAGAACACGATTGAATTTGTCAGGGAACACATTATGTATCGTTTTGGGATTCCTCAAACTATAACTACCGATCAAGGGACAATGTTCACATCAGAAGAGTTCGGGATTTTCTTTGCCGAAGATGGGAATCTGCTACTGAATTTCTCTCCTTACTATGCTCAAAGCTAATGGTCAGGTGAGAGGTGTCCAAACAGATTATGATTAAGTCGATCAAGAAAAAGATCGAGAACGACCAAGGAAGTGGCATCTGACGCTAAATGAGGCATTGTGGGCATATAGGATGGCCTATCATGGATCAATTAAAACATCACCTTACGAACTTGTGTATGGCTATAATGCAGTTCTTCCTTGGGAAGTTTGGACTGGATCGAGGCGTGTTACACTATAGAATGATTTGTCAGCCGAAGTCTACAAAAATCTTATGATAGACAATTTAGAGGACTTGAGTTGCCTTCTTTTTACTGCGTGCTTTTGAAAATATCAAAGCCAATAAAGCGAGGGTTGCAAAATATTACAATAAAATGGTCAAGATTAAGCAATTTCCGGAAGGAGACTTGGTGCGAAAGTGAAATTGCCGATCGGGTCGAAGGGACGAAGAATTTGGCAAATGGTCACCTAACTGGGAAGGACCTTATCGGATCAAATGTTGTGCGTCTGGTAATGCTTATATTTTGGAAACGCTAGGAGGAGAGGAAGAATTTGGCCGAGCAATCAATGGGAAATATCTAAAGAAATATTACCCTAGCGTTTGGATTAATACTTAATAACCAATTTGTTTTGTTGTCGGGCTCTAATAGCCGATATCGTAAAGATATCGCCTCTAGTGCAAAATAAGCTCGAAAGGGTAAAAAGATGCGATGATGTGTATCGCCTATAGAAGCAAAGCAAACACGGATGAAATACTGAGACAAAGGAAAATCACTCAAGATGAAGAAATTGTTTGCTAAATATCACCTATTACAAGCTACGGCCGGAAAACACTTTGCTTACTATATCATCGCCGAGGTGTTGAAGGCTACTGTAATTGGCGGTGCTAGAAAATCCTCAACCAAATGCTCATGCTCCCGAAGTGCGCATCCGGAAAACCATGGGGAAGAAGATGAAGATTGTGGCGAGCAGGCTTCATAGCAGCCCAACGCCATGGCGGCACCATGATTTGACGCATATGAAGAGCGACCTCCACACACGGTTCAAGATGTCATGCAAGCGAACCACCGGGCGGTGCCCCAGCATTGACAAATCCCATTGCGTGATCCGCGGTGATCGAAGGCTTTTCAACTGAGTAGTTAGATCTAAAAAGATTTGAAGAAAGAATGATCAGAAATCTTGAAGGCAAAATTAAGAAGAAGACAGAAAAATTGTGGTAGATGTCTCACCCATGATTCTGGCTTTAGCTCTGGCAAAACCATGGGGATGATCGGCCTTGAATCATGGCCAAAGCAGATTCCGCAAGGGTGAGGCAGTGGCGGTCTCTCGTCAATTCGATCGATGGAGGCCAATGCAGATCATTATTGCTTGATCGCCTCCTCGGATAAGCGGGGGAGTGGCGGCGAATTGGTCTTGAAGGTGACTCAAAAGGCTGAGCAGAGTCAGTCCTCTACTCCGAACGATGGGAGCAGCCCAAGTTGCACCCTCTTGACGATGAAGGCCTTTGGCAGCGATGATGCAGATCTGTTGAGGGCCTCTCGTGAGACCTCTTCTTGTTCTCCATGATCTCAAACCTATGGAAAAGCAAGAACTATACTAAGGATGTTTGAAGGCTTGAGACGGGCGGGTTGTTGTTTGATCCACGGCCATGGCCCGTATATATAGCACAGGAAGGCGAGAAGATAGATTTCGCTAGGGGTGTGAAATTGGAATCGTAAATGCGAAGCGGATCGACACTCTAGAAATTTAGGGACTGGATAGCGAAGAGATAACAGATTTGAACTTATTGCATCCCCAAATTACAAAATATCATAGGATGGATACGAAGAATTTATATTGACCAGAGATCAACCCACCGAGGCTTTTTTGGATTGAAGGGAGTCCGGGTCCCCACAAGGCCGAAGGTCATCGTGAACCGAATCACATCGGCCTGTTGATAAAATTGTGCTAGAGAAGGGGAAAGGCCACCCGCCTAACGGATGCCCAGCCGATTTCTCGGTAAATTGGAAAACTATGGGAAAGAAGCGTGTGGCTTTCCCGGTGGGCTTTTGAAGGAACAAACAAGGGGAAGGTGTCCACACTTTCTAGCCCTTGCAAATACTAGAACAGCTTTGCGAGCATGGAGAGAAGACTCAGGTGATATCACAAGAACTCTTCTAACCGCAATAGCTGGTCTTCTTACTCAACGAGGCGCTAGAATGAGCGACACAATCACCCTATGCACAAGAATTCTTCTAACCGCTCAAGATCTTCGTAGTAAAAAGGATAGACCATGGAGGGTCGGTAGAGTCGGAAGCTTTTCGAGGGGGCATATGGAAAGAAACATGGCTGAATTGTTGAGTTTCTCTCCTTGGGTCGGATAGACATTTTATAGCGGGCCTAGAAAGATGAATCCAAGTGCTCATGAAGCAATAATGCTCTCGTAAAAGTTTTGAAGCATGGGCTCATGAGCTGACATAGACGGCGACAAACAGTAGGCCCTAGGTCAAGATTCTTTACCCGTGACTGCTGAGCTATCGGGGGCATAGACGTGATAATTTTGGAATACAATTACTTTTATCCTAAAATTGAGGGGCATGTGTTTACACCAAAATTTGAAGTAAGAGTCACAGGGACTCAAAAGCTCCCAAGATCATGTCTTTGAGGAGTCAATTGCGTGCAGATCGGAACCAGCTGATTCGAATGCAGCACTTGAATCGGCTTTCTTCAGGTAGCGCCAGCAGATAACATCAAAGGCTATGATCGGCGCCAGGACGAAGCATGTTGGACTCTACAAAAAGGGAAAGATTAGAGTCCAAGTTATCTTAAATTATAAATGTTTTCTCTTAGGGCCAAAGATTGTGATGAGTCGGGGCTTAGATAGGAGTCATGCGTAGGTCCCGGGTATAAATATCAAACCCCGGGTATTATAAAAGACACAATCAATCCAATACAAGTTATTAAGTTTTTTTTTGCTCCGGCCACCCTTAGGAGTAGGAGTAGAGTAAATCTCGGCGAGTTCTTCAGTAAGTACGGCTGCATTGATCCGGTCGACCTCTACTGCTTGTCTGTAAGTACCGTCATGGCTTATACCTCTGTTCGTACGGCTGCATCGATCCGGTCGACCTCCACTGCGACTCTAGTATGAGTTAGTTATCGACTCTTGTCTAGTTCAAGTATGGCTACATCGATCCGGTCGACCTCCACTGCTCGAACTAGATCAAGGTCAAGTTATCGGCTCTATCTAAGGGTGGCGTTCCTTCAGATAGATTCATTAAGTTACCGATATTGCTTATTGCTTCCATTATTTATTTAATTACAGCAATATCACTTCGTCCGATTGAGATTGATCTAGATCGGCCTTATATCTTGTTTAACCCATCGTTTGTTATTCTAAATTTGATCTAATCTGCACTTTAAATGATGAGTTATGTTTTATCGGCTGTTTTATATCAATCTTAGTCGTGCATAGCGCACGGTTAAGACGTGTCTGATCTTGAGTAGATCTATTGGCTAACGAAAATCATTCCATGACCCATTATCACAGCCTTTGTGTGATTACGCCTCACACCCCATCGTTAGCACCGTAGAGTGGAGATCATTATTTGATAGGTACATTCTCGAGAGGGCATGACCTTAATCAAGCGCTTATGCCCGAATCGGGCTGTTTTAGCCGATATCGAGTGCTTTAACGAACAGTTCGTGTCACGAGATCGTTGAAGTAGCGATAGGTTGAAAGATGTGTTAGCTCCATGATCTTATTATTGTATTACGGCCTGCATGATTCTGCCTCATGCCCCACTGGTCATAGCGATAGATGAGATCTAATATGTTCATTAGATTTATCCTTATTAAATGGTTGAATGATAATAAGCTGTTTCTTTTACATAAAAAGGGTTCGGTTACTTGCAGTCATTGGCTAAGTATAAACTAATTACTGTTGATATCCTTTTGCCAGTGACCAATATTTGTCTAAATAATGATATTCATCCTGAACGATAACCGATTCTTCTTACACAGCCACATGAGGTTTAACCGATTTATTCTTATGAATATGCTGGAATCGACTATTTAGTCGATCTCCTTTCATATCGGCTCTCAGAGCCGCACATTCGGAACTGTCTGACAACACCGGCATGTTCCGCCCGAAATTACTGATAAACTTTCTCTCCTTGTCAATTATAGGGTCAAATTGACTGGCACGTCTCGGGAGGAGTGCGCATGATCGACCATCCCTGCGCTGAAGCTAGGCGGATCTCCAGCTCCATCGAGTGGACCCTTCCGGCTTGCTCGTATGTCCTCGGCACGGGATGAAATTCCGTGTCGACAGCTTGTTTTCATTTTCCAGCCACATTTTAGAAATGATAGACATGTATTTAATAGCAATTAAATATTATGCCGTCAACTCGCCATCATCATTAATTTTTGGTGTGTCAATAAATATTAATGATTAACTAGATAGAAAACATTGTTCATCATATATTGTACACATGTGCCTAATGAAGTTACATTTCAAGCCAAACCCAATCACGAAGATATTTGAATATGTCTCTCGCCAACTCGTCCCCGGGATAGAATTTGCCATCCTGATGAACATTTCACATAGGATGAACTGACACATGTACGTGCAAATGCTTGTAGTATCCGCATCAGTGGCATGTTTTGCAGTTTTAGATATCTTCGGCATCTGCAACTAAAACATGAAACCAAATGAGTCAAAGATGTGGCAAGTGATTGATATATAAGCATATATGATGATTGGTTTACATCTTGGGGGGTTATTATGTACCTTCCTTAAGGTTTTGCACACGTAGTACCCGTAGAGGGACAGTGCTGAGAGATTGCTTGTCGCACTTTATAATAAAATATAGTAATGATGGAGCAATGTGTTAGTACATTGACATGCCACAGTATGAACTCGTTGATAGTGCCTCCATGATACTAGATCCCCTCTGGATCGGGGATGCCTATGTCATCCTTATGAAGACCAGGCACAACCGTAACCACCTGTACCCTGGTGTAATTGGCTGGAATGAGATTTTCGTGAAACTGGTGGCCTAGAATTACCTGCTGGCCTGTGGCAACGTCTATTGTCTGGGTACCGGCCCTACTGATCGAAGCATGTAGCAAGCAAAGGTGTAGCGGCAATGATCTCTTCAAGTGGATACTTGTTGGCCACCGTAGAGCTGGTGCTGCTTGGATTAATCTAGCCTCCAGTTGGGGGGAGCGGCATCATTTGAGAAGGCTATTGTTTTTGCGTCATGTTGTGCATCATTTGTCATTGCTGTTGTTGAGCCATCATGCTGCACACTAGCTACATAATTTGCCGATCTTGATTAGCAAACAATTCCATAAAACTTTCATTGACTAACTCCTTGGCCTCTTCTCCGATAGCCTCCTTGTAATAGTTCCTACGTCCTTGCCGAAGCCTTTTTTCTAGCTGCACAATTGCTACATAATTTGGAGACCTGGATTAGTGAACAATTCCATAAAACTTTCATTGACTAATTCCTTGGCCTCTTCTCCGATAGCCTCCTTGTAATAGTTGCACCTCTTGTAGCTGCCTACGTCCTTGCCGAAGCCTTCTTTCTAGCCCAATTTCAAGGAGATGCCTCGGATATAGTCAGGGTGTTCCAGGGTGCCAAGGCTGTAACTAAGGATGTCCTTCTCCAAGTCGGGCTTGGACAAGCATGCCTTTTGCTTTTGTGGTGATCGTTATTATGTTCAAGAACCTTTGTATTTCAAGCGTTGAGCCAGTTGATGCTTCGTTTGTCTAGACCTTCCATTAGGTCCAGTATCCTAGCTGCCTTCTACGCTCATTCTTCCATCCTCCCTTTTGGGATTTGGAGTTTGTAAACCCCCCCACCACCCCCAATGCCAATGTGGCACTAGTAGAAAAACGACTTTTGATCCACTTCGAAATTTAGCTTTAGTCCCGATATTTTTCGCGCCCGGGACTAGAGAAACCCTTAGTCCCGGTTGGTAGCTCTACCCGGGACTCAAGGTCCCTGCCCAACGGTTACCGAGGTGTGTCAGAGGCACGTCAGTGCGAGAATCTTTAGTCCCGGTTTGAAACATGAACCTGGACTAAAAGTGTGACTTTTAGTCCCGGTTTGAGACACAAACCTGGACTAAAGGTACCTTTAGTCCCGGTTTATGTCTCAAACCCGGACTAAAGGTGTCTCCAAACTGAATTTAAAAGGAAATCGTATCTTATCTAAGTTCGATGTGTGGTGGTAGGTGAGATGGTAACGCGTGCAAGAGCTGAAGTGGGAGGTCGTAGGTTCGAATCTCCACAGCTGCAACTTTTTTTTTGCCCACTAAACACCTCTACTCCCGGTTGGAGGAACCGGGACTAAAAATCAAGACCTTTAGTCCCGATTGCATAGTCCCGGTTCCAAAACCGGGATTAAAGAGGGTTGAGAACCGGGACTACAGCCCGTTTCTATACTAGTGTGGTGGGGTATTTGTTCTTCCTCAAAGACCTTTGAATTCCTTTGTGGTCTTCTGTCAAACGAACTCGTCCCATTGGGCTTTCATAATCCTCCCAATTCAGTCCTAGCACACAGTCCCTTTATGGCCACCTCCATCATCTGGTCCATGTTCTTGCTGACCGGGATATCCAGCAAGCACAGCATATTGGAGACGATATCGTGTTGACTGGGAACTTCTGGTTTGCATTCGACGAACTAACATCCCTTAGTCTAGCTGCGTTTGTTCTATTCGGCCAGACTCTCGCAGCAACAGGGACCTCAGCTGCACCATCTCGGGGTCGTTGCTCGTCAGAGCATTACAAATCTCCTTCAAAACATATACACCAAGGATATCCCGTTGCATTCCTTGTGACCTCATCCATTACCAAGGCAAAAAAGATGCAGGCTCAAGGTTGACCCTTGATGTATTACTATTTTAATTGGGGAGTAATTTGTGTTACCATCATTTGTTCGAACACTGGTTACAATATTGTTGTACATGTCCTTAATGAGGGCAACATACTTTGTTGGGGCTTTATGTTTATCCAAAGCCCACCACATAATATTCATTGGTATGTTATCATAAACCTTCTCCAAGTTAATGAAAACCATGTGTAGATCTTTCTGCTCCCTAAGCCTCTCCATAACTTGTCGTATCAAGAAAATTGCTTCTATGGTTGATCTTTCGGGCATGAACCCAAATTGGTTCGTAGAGATTCGCGTTCGATCAAAAAATATTATTAGCCATGCTATAGCTATATCCCCGTGACATCTCCACACCTTGATTGGAAAATCATCAGCGCCCATCACCTTACCCCCTTTCATCCTTTTCAGAGCTTCTCTAACATCAATAATTCTTAGATCCTCCACACAAAGCTCCTATTGGTGTCATCAAATGAGTTGTCCACCTGGACGATTGTGTTCTCATTCTCACCATTGAATAGTTTATCAAAATAATCTTGCTATCTATGTTTGATCGCATTCTCCTTCACCAAGAGCTGTTCCCTCTCATCCTTAGTGCACTTAACTTGGTTGAAGTCCCTCGTCTTCCTATCACGAGCTCTAGTCATCCTATAAATGTCCTTCTCTCCTTTCTTCGTACTCAGATGTTGGTAAAGATCCTCGTAGGACTGCCCCTTTGCCTCACTCACTGCTTGCTTTGCGGTCTTCTTTGTCACCTTGTACTTCTCTATGTTATCTGCACTCTTGTCATGGTACAAGCGCTTATAGTAATCTTTCTTCTCCTTAATAGTCCTTTGCACATCTTCGCTCCACCACCAAGTGTATTTAGGTTCACATCCACTCCCTTTGGTCACTCCAAGCACCTCTGAAACAACCTTCCGAAGGCATATTGCCATCTTCTCCCACAAGTTGTTTGCATCGTCTTCTACCTTCCAAGAGCCCACTTTGACAACCCTTTCCTTGAAGACCTTTGATGTCTTCCCTTCCAATGTCCACCACTTTATTCTTGCAATCTTAGCTTGTTTATCCCTATGAGCATGTACCATAAAGCGGAAGTCGGCCACCACTAGCTTGAGTTGCAAAACCACACATTCTCCAGGTATGACCTTACAATCCACACATGCTCGTTTATCCCCTTTTCTTGTAAGGACAAAGTCAATCTGGCTATAGTGATGGCCGCTACTAAAAGTCACTAAATGGGATTGTTCCTTTCTAAAGAAAGTGTTGCCTATCATTGGACCAAAAGCTATAGCAAAGTCAAAGACTTCCTCTCCCTCCTGATTCCTACTACCATACCTGAAACCTCCATGTGCCGCCTCGAAGCAGCACCTATTCTGCAAGGATGGCCATTAAGATCCCCTCCAATAAAAAGCTTCTCGCTACTAGGTATAACTCTAACTAAGCCGTCTAAGTCTTTCCAGAAATGCCTATTAGCACTCTAATCCTGTCCTACTTGGGGGCATACGCACTAATTATGTTTAAGACCATATTACTAATGATCCTATCCCCTTGCCTTCTCACCTCTACCACACCATCCTTGAGGTTCTTATCAATCAGAACACCTACCCATTTCTATTTGCAACTATCCCTGTGTACCAGAGCTTGAAGCTAGTACTATCCACCTCTTTTGCCTTCTGACCTTTCCATTTAGTTTCTTGAACGCACAAGATATTTACACGCCTCCTAATCATTGTCTCAACTAACTCTCTCAACTTACCCATAAGGGACCCTACATTCCAACTACCTAAATAGATCCTAGTTGGCTAGACTAGCTTCCTTACCCTTTGCACCCGCCAAGTTGAGTGTGAAGACCCTTGCTCATTTTTCACCAGACTCGGCGCCGATGTGGCGCGCCACTGAGGATGCAACAACCTGATCCTTGTTCACTTAACACCATCCCTAGATCACAACACGGCACATCATAGGGGTGACGACGTGTCCCTTGCCCATTTAACACCATACCCAAGTTTCAATATGGCACGTCACTAAGAGGGTTACGCCCCAACAGGATTCTCTTGGGTTTCATCTCCATTTGAGTAGCTAAGTTTGACGTTGACTCGCCAAGTCTAACACAACCCTCTTCCTTTACCAGGGCTTGGGGCCTACTTTGTTGAGACACCATAATTCACCTAAAATATATGGATTTCCATTGAAAACACTGTGAGATAAAAAGCCTGACCCTTTGCTAATAAACAACGTCCGCATCTTCTCCAGCAATTGTTGTATCGATCACGCATCTAACTCTGCACTACCAACTCCAAACTGTTGGATGTTTTCTTATGGGCTCCTTTGTAATGCCTCTTAGATGCAGATACTGTTCAATAGCAAGTTGCAGATCACATGATTTAGTTCCATTATAACACCCTAAAATTTGCACTTTTGAAAATAGGATTAAAATGATTTATTTTGGTATTTTTGTGCTCATGACAATATAAGAAAAATAATATTTTTCAATATATTAAAATTCATCATAAGGAGTAGCAACATGGAGGAGCATACATGCCGGTGCATTTGATTTATTGTAGTGAGTGGTTGAATCTAAAATTCAAAATGAATTCAAAATGGTTTTGAAAATGAATTTGAATAAAAGAAAAGAAAAATAAAAGAGAATTTGAAAAAATTAAAAAGGGTTTCAAAAGTTTGCAAAAGTTCAGTTTTGGAAACCTCCCAAAAGTGCTCATTTTGAAAAGTATATTTGAAACTTTATTTGAATTTGTATTTGGTTCATAATTGAATTTGGTTTTGAAAACAAAATAGAAAAGGAATTCTTTATTTATTTCCTCACCCTACCCGGCATTTGGCCCGCTCGGCCGCTCCCTCTCCCACAGCCCAGCCACGGTGGCCCAGCAGGCAGCTAGCGCCGCATCGCTGCTCTTCTCTCCTGTGCTGCCCAGCTCGCATTCCGGCCCAGCCCCGAAGCCGCCGTGCACGCGACTCCTCTATCTCTGTGTATGACAAACCGACCCTGCGCCCTCTCTCTCTGACTCATGGATTCCACAGGTCAGCCTCTCCCCTCCTTTCTCCTACCTCCTGTCACCGCGTCGGACTCCATCGCCGCTGCCGAATCCGCTGCCGCCCCGACGCCGCTCGATTCGACGTGCGCGCCACGCCACCGGCCCCATAAATAGTGACCGCGCCGCCTCCCTATCGCGCTCTAGAGCCACAGTCACCTCGCTTTCGAGCCGCAGCGAAGCCGCCGCTGCCATAGGAGATCCGCCACCGCCTTGCAGTGCCACCCACGTCGCTCCATCCCTATAAAAGCCAGAGACTCTGCGCCGCATCGCCCCGCATAGCTCTAGCGCAAGCCGTCACCCCAATCCAAGCTCGCATGGCCAAGAAACCCTAAGTGTTTGCGCTGCCATTGTCGAAGTTCAAGAAGCCACCGCGCATCGTCGGTCCATCCCCACCTCCGTTCTTGGTCTTGGTAAGTTTGCCATCATCCTCTCTCCCGTGGGCTTGGCGTGATATGGGGGGTACGGAATCGCCCAAGCCGACCACACACGGCGACCTCCTCTATTTTTTTCCGGACGTGCAGGCCTGCCACTGGGCTCGCCATCGGTCATTCTTCCCCCTCCCGATCTAATCTCCACCATCCAGTCCAGATCCAACGGCCGACAGAGCCTGTTCCCCTTCGCCATGGCCTTTTGTAGAAAACCCCCTCCATCTTTTTAAGTATAAACCCGACATCCCTAGTTTCTTTTAAAAGAGCCCCTGTCTTTCTTCTAAATAGGATCCGCAGTCCTCGGCCAGATTTAAAAATCAGATTTTATTTATTTTAATTTGAAAATTAAGTTTCATCTATTTACAAAATTGTCACTACCTTCTATAGGCCATATCTTCTCCGTTTTAACTCCGATTTGATCCGTTCAACTTGCGTTAGGTTCATAATTCCATAATCTACATGTTTATACTAATGTTAGATATGTTTTTAATTTTTAAAATTCATGGTTAGATTTAATCTATTATTTTATTAAATGAAATCTTGTTTAAATCATATCTTCTACGTTTTAGCTCTGATTTAACCTGTTCAAGGTGCGCTAGATTCATTGCAACGAGATCTGCGCGTTAGTAACAATGTTTATCATGTCACTATTTCTAGAATTTCATGGTTTAAACTCTAATTTGAATAATAATTATGCAACTGGATTTTATAAACAAAATATGAATTGTTTTACTTTAGTTTTATAATTCAAATCTAAATTTGACTTAATTCAATTTATATTATTTATAAAATATCTTATCTATATGAATTTAAATAGTTAAAACAAATGAAGCCTATAGTTTTCTTTTCCACGTATAAAGCAAATATATCGGTGGATGTATCTTTTTCATCGTAACTCTGATTAGCGTGCTCTTCGTGTCCGTGTCATCGTAGCAACGCGCAGATTTGATTTCAAATTCTTTTTCATTGGTGTACTATTCTAATTTAGATATATTGTTTGCTTCGTGTATGATTGCATGGATGTTTGTGTGGTGCTTTATGATCATGTCCAGTCGGTGAGCTTTACATGTTGATCAATAAGGAATTCCTTTGAAGGTTTGGACTAGAAGAAGGATCAGAGTTATAAGGCAAGTATAGATTGGGATCTTCTTTGTTGTCCTATATACCTTTAATCATTTAATTCATACTACATGTGTCTACCTTGACTGCCACTAAGGATTTCCTAGTGCTTTGTTACCTTGTGCCTTGTTATCTATGGGGTATTGCATTGAGTAGTATGATACTAGTGCTCAATTAAAGGCCATGATCTTATAACTTGACTAATGGTATATGCAATAAACACTAAAAGATGCTTTTTAGCAACATGGAATCAGGGGCTAGAGCATTGGGCTATTTTATGGTGCTCTAGATTCCTCTCTCTAAGGACTTATCTGCAAGTGATCATCTAGGACTTACAGTATAGCTGTGAGGGCTACATGGCTTTGGCTTTAGCTCAGTATGAGGACATTTTCTTGCTTGTTAGTGGTTACCTTTATTGGCGTAAGAATGGCTTGACGAATCGAGTATAGTGCGGCCTCTATCCCCTTGTGTATAGGCTGCGTGTCATTGTGCCATCGGAAAGGTGGGCTCTACATCTATTTGCTGAGTGAATCTAATGGCCCTAACTTGATAGATGAACCTTTGAAAGGCTTCATAGTGAACCCTGCCAACCTTCCTTGGTAGTGGGTCAAGAGGCTGATCACCTCAGGCAAAAGGGTAAATAACGACTCACAATGAAAGTGTACAACCTCTACAGAGTGTAAAACTACTATATCAGCCGTGCTCATAGTCACGAGCGGTCTTGGAACCCTTACGGAATAGATGATAAACACTAATGATACTGATGATAAAGATGCTCACTAATGATTACTGTTTATGCAATTCATTATTCATGTTTACCTGATCATGTGTTTATATGGGCTTGTGAATAAACTTGTTGCCACCCAATTGCTAAAAGATGACTCATTAAAAGCTAATCACAGTTAAACAAGTGTCAGCCTTTTGAGCCTCATGAACCCCATGTTATATTTGTTGAGTACGACATGTACTTATGCTTGCTTTATTTTTCACATATTTGAAAAAAATTCTGGATGGGTACTAGATTGCTAGAGTTTGGAGGAATTAGGCTTGTGATCAACCAGTCAGTTATCCCTGTGGAATTGGAGTCTTCACCCGAAGATTGGACTTGTCTTTCCGTTGTTTGCTATCTAAGGTTATGTCCTTTATACTAAGTATGTTATATATCAAGTGTTGTCTATTGATATTACCTTTATTTGTAGCTATATGTGAGATTTGACTTTCTAGGCTCACATATGGTGTGTATCTGGTTTTATCCTTAAAACCGGGTGCTATAAAGTGGTATTAGAGCAATGCTGACTGTAGGACGCAAGCCTAGTTAGAACTAGACATTTTAGCATGTTTTCATCTTTGCTTAGTTCTTACTTTTTCTCCAACCTTGTTATTTGCTAAAAGTTATGCTCACTTTAGCTTCTGTTCTGTTATGAAAACCTTGTCTCTATTCTGAATTCACTCTCTTCGTCTAAATAGATGGGTCGTAATGAGGAGACAACCAGCATCAAATATCAGGAGGACCAGGCTACGTTGTCCTTGATTGTATTCGACAAGGAGAAGCTTTTAGCTATGCAACAACAAGTATTATAAGGAATGACTCAACATGGGAGTTCTCAACAGTGCTTGCCATAGGATCAAACCAACATACCAAAGGGACTAGTGAAGAGACAAGTGGCAAAAGCTTGGAAGAAAATGAAGTCCAATGAAGGTGCTGGTAGTAATATGCTCAGAAGTCAGTATCAATGTCATTGTTGTGAACATTATGGTTTTCCTTGTCTTTGAAACAAGCCAACTAAGAAGGAAGTCAAGGTGAACCCGAGTTATGAAGCTAATGTGGACAAGAAGAATAAGTAGAGGCTTATGTAAGAAAACATGAGATGGAACATCTGACGTATGATCTGGAGTTATCCATTGTGGAGCGTGGAAGTACTATCTTCTGGCATAAAAGTGATATATGGGAGGATCATAAGAATCTACAGGACATCTTCACTAAGATGGTCTTGAGCTTAAGATATCCTCGTTGGAATAAAATTGGTTATGACTTGGAAAAGTGCTATCACTTTGAGGAGCAAAGTCATGGCCGATGCCCTTAGCAACGGAGAATTGTGCTAAGAAGGTTTGGGTGACACCAAGGACTAAGAATTGTATTCCAAGTTCGATCAACTTAACCAGAATCCTTAATATTTTGAAGATTGGTAGTAGAATCTCCTTCTGACCATGAGATTCGTCAGGCTCCATTGGAAGGTGGATATTTTAAGAAAGAGAATTGGTATTATAGGAAAGGTGGCCTAGTGATTGAAGATACGTGAGTATTGTTTGGAGTATCTATTAGAATCTTGGAGTCACTTTGACAAGTTACTTGGAGTAAGGTCAACAGATATGCAAAGTAAAGTGAGATCCATATCAAGACGATGGAACTAAACGAGGAAGTGAAGAAGAATCCAAAGATAAAGTATCCCTATCTCCTAGTCGATGTCTTCCGAATCTCGGGGACGAGATTTATCTTAAGGGGGTAGAATTATAACACCCTAAAATTTGCACTTTGAAAAATAGGATTAAAATGATTTATTTTGGTATTTTTGTGCTCATCAAAATATAAGAAAAAGAATATTTTTCAATATATTAAAATTCATCATAAGGAGTAGCAACATGGATGAGCATACATGCCGGTGCATTTGATTTATTGCAGTGAGTGGTTGAATCTAAAATTCAAAATGAATTCAAAATGGTTTTGAAAATGAATTTGAATAAAATAAAAGAAAAATAAAAGAGAATTTGGAAAAACTAAAAAGGTTTCAAAAGTTTGCAAAAGTTCAATTTTGGAAACCTCCCAAAAGTGCTCGTTTTGAAAAGTATATTTGAAACTCTATTTGAATTTGTATTTGGTTCATAATTGAATTTGGTTTTGAAAACAAAATAAAAAAGGAATTATTTATTTATTTCCTCACCCTACCCGGCATTTGGCCCGCTCGACCGCTCCTGCTCCTGTAGCCTAGCCACGGCGGCCCAGCAGGCAGCACAGCGTCACGTCGCCGCTCTTCTCCTCTCCCGTGCTGCCCAGCTCGCGTTTTGGCCTAGCCCCAAAGCCGCCGTGCACGCGCCTCCTCTCTCTGTGTACACCCCTCCTTTCTCCTACCTCCCGTCACCGCATCGGACTCCATCGCCGCTGCCGAGTCCGCTGCCGCCCCGACACCGCTCGATTCGACGTGCGCGCCATGCCACTGGCCCCATAAATAGTGACCGCGCCGCCTTCCTATCCCGCTCTAGTGCCGCAGTCGCGTCGCTTCCGAGCCGCAGCGAAGCCGCTGCCACCATAGGTGATCTGCCACCGCCTTGCAGTGCCACCCACGTCGCTCCGTCCCTATAAAAGCCAGAGACTCTACGCCGCATCGCCCGCATAGCTCTAGCGCAAGCCGCCGCCCCAATCCAAGCTTGCAGCGCCGCAACCCTAAGTGTCGCTGCCGCTGTCGAGTTCGAGAAGCAGCCGCATGTCGTCGGTCCATCCCCGCCTCCATTCTTGGTCTCGGTGAGTTCGCCGTCATCGTCTCTCTCCCCGTGGGCTTCCCGTGTCAGATGGGGGACGGAATCGCCCAAGCCAACCACGCGGCGACCTCTATTTTTTCAGCCGTGAGCCACCGCCTGGGCTCGCCGCCGGTCACTCTTCCCCCTCCTGATCTAATCTCCACCGTCCAGTCCAGATCCAACGGTCGACAAGCCTGTTACCCCTTCGCATGGTCTTTTGCAGAAAACCCCCTCCATCTTTTTAAGTATAAACCCGTCGTCCCTGGTTTCTTTTAAAAGAGCCCCTGTCTTTCTTCTAAATAGGATCCACAGTCCTCGGCCAGATTTAAAAATCAGATTTTATTTATTTTAATTTGAAAATTAAGTTTCATCTATTTACAAAATTGTCACTACCTTGTATAGGCCATATCTTCTCTGTTTTAACTCCGATTTGATCCGTTCAACTTGCGTTAGGTTCATAATTCCATAATCTACATGTTTATACTACTGTTAGATATGTTTTTAATTTTTAAAATTCATGGTTAGATTTAATCTATTATTTTATTAAAGGAAATCTTGTTTAAATCATATCTTCTACGTTTTAGCTCTGATTTGACATGTTCAAGTTGTGCTAGATTCATTGCAACGAGATCTACGCGTTAGTAACAATATTTATCATGTCACTATTTCTAGAATTTTATGGTTTAAACTCTAATTTGAATAATAATTATGCAATTGGATTTTATAAATAAAATATAAATTGTTTTACTTTAATTTTATAATTCAAATCTAAATTTGACTTAATTCAATTTATATTATTTATAAAATATCTTATATATAGGAATTTCTATAGTTAAAACAAATGAAGCCTATAGTTTTCTTTTCCACGTATAAAGCAAATCTATCGGTAGATGTATCTTTTTCACCGTGGCTCCAATTAGCGTGCTCTTCGCGTCTGTGTGATCGTAGCAATGCGCAGATTTGATTTCAAATTCTTTTTCATTGGTGTATTATTCTAATTTAGATCTATTGTTTGCTTCGTGTATGATTGCATGGATGTTTGTGTGGTGCTTTATGATCATGTCTAGTCGGTGAGCTTTACGTGTTGATCAAGAAGAAATTCCTTTGAAGGTTTGGACTAGAGAAGGGTCAGAGTTATAAGGCAAGTCTAGCATGGGATCTTCCTTGTGGTCCTATACACCTTTAATCATTTAATTCATGCTGCATGTGTCTACCTTGACTGCCACTAAGGATTTTCTAGTGCTTTGTTACCTTGTGCTTTATTACCTATGGGGTATTGCATTGGGTAGTATGATGCTAGTGCTCAATTAAAGACCATGATCTTGTAACTTGACTAATGGTATATGCAATAAACACTAAAAGATGCTTTTTAGCAACCTGGAATCAGGGGGTTAGAGCATTGGGCTATTTTATGGTGGCCCAGCCCTCTCCCTAAGGACTTATCTATAAGTGATCATCTAGGACTTACAGTACAGCTTTGAGGGTTACATGGCTCTGGCTTTAGCTCAGTATAAGGACATTTTATAGCTTGTTAGTGGTTACCTTTATTGGCGTAAGAATGGCTTGACGAATCGGGTATAGTGCGGCCTCTGTCCCCTTGTGTATAGGCTGCGTGTCATTATGACATCAGGAAGGTGGGCTTTGCCGAGTGAATCTAATAACCCTAACTTGTTAGATGAACCTTTGAAAGGCTTCATTGTGAACCCTGCCGACCTTTCTTGGTAGTGGGTCAAGAGGCTGATCACCTCGGGCGAAAGGGTAAATCACGACTCACAGTAAAAGTGTACAACCTCTACAGAGTGTAAAACTGGTATATCAGCCGTGCTCACGGTCACGAGCGGCCTTGGAACCCTTACGGAATAGATGATGAAAACTGATGATACTGATGATAAAGATGATCACTAATGATTACTGTTTATGCTATTCATTATTCATGTTTACCTGATCATGTGTTTATATGGGCTTGTAAATAAACTTGTTGCCACCCAATTGCTAAAAGATGACTTATTAAAAGCTAATCGTAGTTAAACCGTTGTCAGCCTTTTGAGCCTCATGAACCCCATGTTATATTTGTTGAGTACGACATGTACTTACGCTTGCTTTATTTTTCACATATTTGGAAAAAATCCCGGATGGGTACCAGATTGCTAGAGTTTGGAGGAATTAGGCTTGTGATCAACCAGTCAGTTGTCCCTGTGGAATTGAAGTCTTCACCCGAAGATTGGACTTGTCTTTCCGCTGTTTGCTATCTAAGGTTATGTCCTTTATACTAAATATGTTATATATCAAGCATTGTGTATTGATATTACCTTTATTTGTAGTTATATGTGAGATTTGACTTTCTGGGCTCATATATGGTGTGTATCTGGTTTTGTTCTTAAAACAGGTGCTACCTCCATGTGATCCAAGTTCTCAGAAACAAGATCTTGATCTTTCTATTTGTTCTCTTTTGAAGCACCTTCTTCAACAAAGCTATGAAAACATTCTAAACTAGAGCTTAACAACACTTTGCAACCATATGAGCAACCCAGTAGCACAAAGCTTAGCACATATACCTACTGAAAATTAACATCATTCATATATGAGTTTATGAAATAGCTAGAACCAACATGTAGTACATACCAAGCGCTTTTGTTCTTTCTAGTTAGGGATGGGAGCACTTTTTCGATACTATCCATCTTTTTGAATCCAGACTTCATTACAGCATATGTGTTTAAAGTGCCAGCCTTGTCAAGACCAAATTTATATTTCTACAAGGCCATCCAACTAAAGTTACATCATGCTTGAAGCAGTCTCATTCAGAATTAGAAGCAAAAGATATTATAACAGATAGTAACCAAAAAAAAGCACAAGTACTAACTACAAGCAATTGTTGTGTCTCTCCCCATGGCTTTGAACCTCCTCTGTTCTGAACAACATCTTCATATTTTAAGCGTAATTTTTTAGCTGTTCTTCTCTTTTTCTTGTACTGCTCAGAGGTCCAGTACTTGGCAAAGAAGGCCCAATCATCCTTGCTGCACCAAAGTGGCCTGCAAATTAAGTACTATGCTTCTGTGAGTTCTGTTGTGTGCGCTTGATTGTCATCGTGGTCCTCATGCTCCTTACAGCATCCAAACGGATTTGATCTATCAAATCAGATACTCTTTTCACAAGATCCATCTCCAAATTACGGTCGGCTTTTCTTACATCACCTCGAGTTACTTTGAACACACTCTGCATGCAGGCAAAGTCTAGATATTCCAAACAAAATACAAAGAAGCAAAAGGCTGAATCAAGTTGAGTTAATTACCCAAAACTCCCCTTTACTCTTCTAGCATATGTCATTCCAGTTTCATCCTTTTTGCAGTAATAATCATGCCATGACATTGCTGCCCATGTTTCAACAATCCTGCCTTCATCATCACGGGTTTTGACCATACTAGGGTATAGCCATTTGATAATAACTCCAACATGTGAGCCATACTTATAGCCTTTAGGGTTGTAGTTGACATAGGTGAATTGACTGTAACAAGGAACGTGACATGTCAGTTTGCAAATTTAGTAAGAAAAAAAAACATGCATATGTGTAAATTGATCTATAGCGGTTAAATTTAAATTTATTTTTTACTATAAATAGGAGACTTGCTAACAGGTAGCATATAAGTAGCTGCAACTGATTTTATTTTATTACTAGCAAGATGTGTGCACAGAAAGCACCACAGGGTGCTCAATATGGTCAGCACTTTCTACCATCCTATAAGAAACTCGGGCATAGGCAGCTGGCTCCTCATAAATTGGCAATGGAAGGCCAGCAACTAGGCCAGCTAACATTTCATCCATGTTGTCAATTTCACCAAATCCCTCATCATGTCTACCTTCACCATGGCTATTAACAAGTCCCTCGCCATGTGATGTCCATGTTTTATAGTTGTCCTTAAATCCAAACCTACACAAGTGCATCTCTACTGTAAACCTTTTATGCCTAACACAGTTTGTACACTTAGCACAAAGGACACTTAATGGTGCCATCTTCAACTAAATTAGGCATAGAGAAGGCACGATCCAAGAATTTGTTGGTGTTTTCAATCCAATCACTAGAGGGAGTTTCTCTACGTGACCAACCAATGTACATCCAATTACATTCTTCCACTGTTGGGTTCTGTTCTAAAAAGATGACTGATTTTGGATACAAAATAATTTGGCACAGCTAGCAATCATATACCACCACTATTTTCTACAAAATCAGCTTGTTCACCATATTGACATCAACCCATACATGGCAAACGTACTGATTTCCAAAGTTGGGTCACTGTATGGATAGATCAATGCAAAATTGATAGTGATGGCTAGCTTATAGAAGTGAATGTGCTAAAGTGAATCAAGATTTTAGATGCATAATTCGATGGAAAGGAAACAAATTCGATGTAGTTCAGGAAACTGTCAGTTGTGATTCAGTTAAGTTTCTGCAGTGAATTTTGCATTTAGTGAGGAAATCCTACAAAATTGGTACTGAACACTTCCAGCATAGTATACAGAAACCTTATTCAGTTCAGTGCATCAACATATAGAACGCATCAATATGGAACAAGCATCCTCATATAGGCGAGCACAACACATAGAAAATAAGGGAGAAAAAGGATGGGGATTTATTACCTCAGTCGAATTAGGAACCACAGATCGGCGTTGTTGTGGCAGCCTCCTCTACAACTACAATTGCCTGTGGCAGAGGGACCTTGTCTCCGGCGTTGGTGTAGCGTGCTACTCCAAGATCGTCTAGGCTCGGCTCTGCATCGGTGCTGCGTCCGCCTCCAAGCTCGGTGGTCCATGACTCAATGGCTCCTCCAAAGTAGGATCCCTCACGGGCCAAGGCTGCTCGAAACAGAGGACGATGTCGAGACAGGGTTTAGTTGACGAGATGAGAAGAAGAGGCTGGATTTGAGTTGTGGCCTCACGCAGACAGCAGAAGGGTGGCTCGATTTCAGACTTCACCAAGGCAGTGATGTGGGGCCTCTTCCCGTTTTGTGTCGTCTGCCGCCGAAGATCGCTGGCAGAAAGGACTGCCTCTGGACGGCCTTCTTCTCGCCGCCGCCTCTCTCCTCGATCTCTAGGCTTGTCGGCATGGAAGGCGGCCAAAAACGGGGCGGACCTGCGGTGTGCGGAAGAAGAGGAGGTTCGTCTGCGGCTGATGGTACCCAGATGACGAGGTTGGGGCATCACATTCACATCTTGACCATGGCCGGTGCTGGGGCGGCAGCGCGGCGCAGGCGGGGATCGCGGGGGCGGCGTGCAAGCAGGGTCTTGGGCGGCCAGCGACGGAGCACAGCCGCGGGTCGCTGGTGGCGCAGCGAAGACACGAGCAGGCTGGGGTTGCAGGAGCGAGCGCCAGCTGGGTCGGGGTTTTTTTGCATGGAATGGAATAGTGTTTGGCTGTGGGTGGCGGCTGATGAGTGCCGTCCTGTTATTGGCTTTGGCGCCAATGCAAAACGAATGGGCCGCGAACAGCCAGGGTCGGGGCCCAAACGCCGTGGATCACCCAGGCCTGGAAAGGATCCTGGCCCACACGGAAACGAGTGTTCGGTTAAGCCCGATGTGGGTTATAACCCGGCCGGCCTACCCCGGCCATTTTCATTTTCCCTCACACCGGCACGGGGAGAGCCCACGGAGGTGAGCGCACGGGAACGAGAGACGGTACACAGTGGTAGACGCGACAGAGCGATGGCGACGATGACGCGGCTCTCTCGTCCAGCGTCCAGGTTTTCTCTTACAGTTCTGATGACTGGTGGAAGCAGCGGTAGATATTGTTGCCCTAACCATGTCGTGTACGCATGCTTGCGCGATTTTCACTGGAGTGGAGTGGATTGGAGAGGAGAGAAGAGCTGGAGAGGAGTGGTCTTGCTCGTGCAATGGTGCTGGGTAAACTTTTTCACCGAAGTCAGCAGAGGAAACCCTAATCTATTTTTTTAGTTTTTTTTTATTAATTCGTTCTCACAATGAGTTAAAACTAGGCCTGCAGGGTGCTACTCAGGTGCTCTAACCACTAGGCTAGAGGCCCTTTCACGGTGCCGGGTAACCTGTGTTAGACTAATGTTGAGTGTTCACATCGACAAAAGATTCAAAGGTTTCTCTGCAAGTTTTGGTGTGAGATAGATGCATGCTCTGTAATTTATTTTTTTAATCATAATTAGTTACTCTATAATTTTGGCGGTGCAGCACTAGCAAAGAATATTATTCTAATTTCGAAATGAGTTGCCATTTTCTTGGCTCGCTCTCAGTTTGTGCTTGCCGTTGCCACCGACTGCTCCGGTGCTCCCACTCTCAGGATAGTATCCAATTCCAATTCTGGTGCAGCAGTTTGAATCTGAGTCCACTTGGCATGCATGCGTCATGCGTGACGCGCACTAATCCAGTCCATGTGTGCAATCTGAGTCTTAGTCAAGTTCATTACCTCTCATTTCATTTGTACCTTATTAATTTACTCCAACATGCATGCTGCTGATACGTACAATGTCATTTTTGAAGGAATGTTAGCTGATACTACAATGCCATTATATTTTTCTTTAGCTTTGCAATGAATCTTGGGGTAAGGGATCACATTAGATAGAGGAGGGAGGAGGACGATGATATGATTCTTCTTATTTGCCCTGCACTATATATCAGTTCGGTTCAAGTGGGAGAATGGAAAAAAAACATCGGCATACATCAGCGCCGTTCGCTTGGCTGAAAATTGGCTGAAAAAACAAGCCAAAGCTGAATTGTTGTAAGAGAAAAACACTGTTCTGGCTGAAAAAAAAAAGCCGAACGTGGAATCTATCGGGCGATCAATGTGTTCGGGAGTTGCTTGAAGGCCATGTCATGAACTGTCGGGTAGTATTCAGGATGGAAAATGAAATCCTGCCCCTATAATTGTGGATGTAATCACGCCAATTGTGGTAGGCTTGCATGCCACCCAAGCGTGTATATATATACTCCTGTACTCATACTTGGAATACAATCAATCATTCCCACAACTCTAATATGGTATCAATCGCGGTTACGATCCGCTACTCTTCCGCAACCTAAACTCGCGCCGCCGCCGGTACGATCGCCACCCCGCCCCTGACTCTGTCGCTGGGCGTGCCGCCGATCTCATCGCCAGCGCTCACGATCCGATCGCCAGCCCCGTGCTGTCCACATTGCCGGGTCCTGTTGCCGATCCGATCACCTCACCCCTGATCGCCCGCCCTGTTGTTGGCTTCGCCACCAGGAGCGGCTGCCTGTCCTACTCGGATGGCGAACGACGACGACGCCGCTGCGGCTGCCGCCCGCGTCGAAGCCAAGGCTGCAACTCGCGCCGAAGAGGCGCGTCGGGCTGAGGAAGCCCGTCTCCGCGACGCCGCCCTGGATGAGTACAAACGTGATCACGAGGCGCTCTGGGCCCAGGCCACCGCCGTCATCAACGTCAAGGCGCTCATTCCCATCATCCTCGATCAAGCGACGAACACCTACTCCAAGTGGCGCGGCATGTTCCTCACCGTCCTCGGCAAATATGCCCTCACCCGCCATGTTCTCGAGGACGAAGCTTTTCCGTCACGCCCGGCATGGGTTCAGGCGGACTGCTGCGTTCTCACGTGGATCTACAGCACCGTCTCCAGCGACCTGCAGCAGTCCCTGATGATGCGGCAGGGTCCTGCCCATGGCACCTGGTGCTACCTCGAAGACGAATTTCTCGGCAACAAGGAGTCCCGTGCGCTGCTCCTCGAAACAAAGTTCCGCAACTTCCGCCAGGAGTCGCTGACCGTCACCGACTATTGCCGTCGTCTCGAGTCGATGGCTGCCTCCCTCGCTGAGTTTGGCGACCCCATCGGAGATCGGCAGATGGTGTTCACCCTCCTTCGCGGCCTCGCTGCAAGTTCAAAGACATGGTGGCCATTCTCAAGTCGCATCGTCCGTTCCCAACGCTTCGAGGCCCGGACTCACCTTCTACTCGAGGAGATGGAGATCGATGCACGTCCACCGCCCCCGCATTGTCGACCTCATCATCGCAGAAAGACTCGCCCAAGCCCGGCATGCGCGCGCGCCCCACGCCGGGCGCCGCCTCGCGCGCCCACTGTGCGCCGAGCACGAGCTAAGCGCAATGGCCATCGTCGTGGCTGCTGGGCGGACGCGGTCCTCCCCAGCGCAGTGCCCTCGGTCCGTAGGGACCTCCTGGTGGCGCCCCATGGGCGGGCATGGCGGTGTTTCGCCGGCGCCCACCCGTCGTTTGCCTACCCGTGGGCGATAAAGGCGAGATGTACCCCTACGACCGACGCCCACCAAAGCAGCTTTCACTGCGTTCCACAAAGATGGCAGTCCTTTCAACAAGGTTTCCTCAAGATGGGGCTGCGTACAGCCCTTCGCCGTACGGATCTTTCTATGGGGGAGCTGCGCCCCAGCCACAGGCGTTCCAGGGGCCGCCGTCGCCTTACCAGGTGCAGGCGGTGGCACCTTGGAACCCCACTCTTGGGGGCTCATGGAACCAGGACACGTTGGCGCAGTCCTTCAACACGATGACACTCAACCAACCGGCCCCCTCTGAGTGGTACGCAGACTCAGGTGCCGGTTCCCACATGACCGCGGATGCTGGTAAACTCTCCTCCACTTTCCCACCATCATCTTTTACTCCTTCATCTATCGTTGTGGGCAATGGAGCTCTCCTTCCTGTCACTGCCACTGGATCACATAACTTTTATTTGCCGCATCGCAATCTTGTTCTTAATGATGTGTTAGTGTCTCCCAACATTATTAAGAATTTGATTTCCACTCGCCGTTTCACCACCGATGATAATTGTTCCATTGAATTTGATCCTTTTGGCCTTTCTGTGAAGAATTTGTAAACCAAGAACATGATCGCCAGGTGCAATAGCTCTGGCGACCTCTACCCGTTCTATCCACTCACCACCAGCACCTCCGCGTTCATCGCTGCACCTACTTCACTTTGGCATCGTCGTCTTGGGCATCTTGGGCGTGAACCTTTGTCCAAGCTCATTAGTTCCAGTATTATTTCTTGTCATAAAGATGATCTCCACCATATATGTCATGCTTGCCAGCTTGGTCGTCATACCCGACTGCCGTTTGGATCATCTAGTTCTAGAGCTCTTCATAATTTTGATTTAATACACTGTGATCTTTGGACATCTCCTATTGTTAGTGTGTCGGGATACAAATATTATCTTGTTATTCTTGATGATTGTTCGCACTATATTTGGACTTTTCCACTCCGCCTCAAATTCGAGACGTTTTCCACACTTTCAAATTTTTTCGCTCACATTCGCACGCAATTTGGCACCACCATCAAGAGCGTCCAGTGCGATAACGGTCGTGAATTTGATAATTCTCAGGCCTGCACGTTCTTCCTCTCCCACGGTGTTGCACTCCGCATGTCGTGTCCATATACTTCTCAACAAAACGGTAGAACAGAACGTTCCCTTCGCACCATAAATAATATTTTACGTTCTCTCTTGTTCCAGGCGAGTCTCCCTCCGGTCTACTGGGTCGAAGCCCTTCACACTGTGACATACCTTGTGAACCGGCTCCCACTAAAACCCTCGCCTTCTTGACACCATACACCTCCCTCTACTCTACCCAGCCCTCCTATGATCATCTTCGAGTTTTTGGGTGCGCCTGCTATCCCAATATGTCCTCCACAGCACCCCATAAACTCGCTCCCCGCTCATCCCTATGCGTCTTCCTCGGCTATTCCTCGGAACACAAAGGCTATCGGTGTCTCGAGCTCCAGTCGAATCGCATCATTATTTCTAGACATGTCGTTTTTGATGAGTCCTATTTCCCCTTCTCCGACATGTCTACCACACCAATGGCCCCTTCCGCCTTGGATTTTTTAATTGATGAGCATGATCTTACCACTTCGGTTCCAGGAACCCGTTTCGTTCATGCAGGTACTACTCCATCGGCTCCTCATGCTGTGCATGGTACTGTACCGTGCATGGCACTGTAGCAGCGCCTGAGCTCTCCCAGGGGTCACCGGACCTTGGCACTGCTGCCCAGACTGCTACTAGCAGCGCCTCCTCCACGCCCGTACATCCTGGTGCTGCTGCCCCTGTACATCGTGTGCAGGTTGTTGCCAGTAGCACCGCTCCCATGGCGCCATCGAGTACAACCGGTACCGCTACGTCTGCCTCGTCGACCGCCCCAGCCGGTGCTGCTGCCCCCGTGTCTTCCGTGCGGGCAACTGCCAGCAGCGCCACGGCCACCAGTCGTACGGCGGCCACGAGGCTGGTCTCCATCACCCCCGTCGACAATGCGCATCCCATGCGCACGCGCGGCAAGGCCGGCATCGCACAGAACGTGGATCGCCTCAACCTCCACGCTGTGCCCATGTCGCCACTGCCCGGCTCTGTCCGATCCAAATTGGCGCTCCGCTATGCAAGCTGAGTACGACGCCTTGATTGCCAATGACACCTAGAGTCTTGTGCCACGGCCTCCCGGTGTTAACATGGTCACCAGCAAGTGGGTTTTTCGTCACAAACTACTTGCAGATGGTTCTTTGGATCGCTACAAGGCCCGCTGGGTCCTCCTGGGTTTCACACAGCGGCCTGGTATTGATTATGATGAGACGTTCAGCCCGGTGGTCAAGCCCGCGACAGTCCGAGTGGTTCTTTCTCTGGCTCTCTCTCAGGACTGGCCCATTCACCAGCTGGATGTGAAAAATGTGTTCTTGCATGGTACCCTCACAAAGACAGTGTACTGCATTCAGCCCACAGGTTTTGTGGATTCTTCTCGTCCTGATTTCGTTTGTCGGCTCAACAAGTCTCTATATGGTCTGAAGCAGGCTCCGCGTGCTTGGCATCATCGGTTTGCCTCTCATCTTATTTCACTTGGATTTGTTGAAGCAAAATCAGACACCTCACTCTTTATATATCGACGAGGGACAGACACAGCTTTGTTGTTGCTCTACGTGGATGACATTGTTCTCACTGCTTCCTCTGCCAGCCTTCTGAAGCAGATTATTGGGGCTCTCCAGCGTGAGTTTGCTATGACCGATATGGGTCCGCTTCACCATTTTCTGGGCATTGCAGTGACACGCTCTGCCAGTGGTTTATTTCTTTCTCAGCGACAATACTCTTAGGACATTTTGGAGCGAGCCGGGATGAGTGAGTGCAAGCCTTGCAGCACCCCTGTTGATGTACACTCCAAATTATCCGCAGATGGACCTCCTGTCGCTGACTCCACACAGTACCGCAGTCTCACTGGCGCCCTGCAGTATCTGACATTTACCCGTCCGGATATTGCTTTTGCCGTTCAGCAAGTGTGCCTCTACATGCATGACCCCAGGGAGCCCCACCTCGCGGCTCTCAAACGGATTCTACGGTACCTACGAGGCACTCTTTCACTTGGTTTGACTATGCGCCGCTCGTCACCTACAGAGCTCATCGTGTACACGGATGCAGATTGGGCTGGATGCCCGGATACCCGTCGCTCCACCTCTGGCTACGCAGTGTTCCTAGGTGACAATCTGGTGTCCTGGTCCTCCAAGCGTCAGCACACGGTCTCACGATCCAGCGCTGAGGCCGAGTACCGCGCCATGGCGAATGGCGTAGCTGAAGCCACCTGGCTGCGACAGCTACTGTTCGAGCTTCACCGCCCTCCTCGCCGAGCCACTTTGGTCTATTGTGATAACGTCAGTGCAGTATATCTCTCCAGCAATCTAGTGCAGCATCAGCGAACGAAACATGTAGAGATCGATCTCCATTTTGTTCGAGAGAAAGTTGCACTCGGTCATGCTCGGGTCCTTCATGTTCCCACGACATCACAGTACGCTGACGTCTTCACCAAGGGCCTTCCTACCTCGCTGTTCCAGGAGTTCCGGTCCAGTCTGACCATTAGCGATGCCCCTGATTAGACTGCGGGGGAGTGTTAGACTAATGTAATTAGGCCTATAATTGTGGATGTAATCACGCCAATTGTGGTAGGCTTGCATGCCACCCAAGCGTGTATATATGTACTCCTGTACTCATACTTGGAATACAATCAATCATTCCCACAACTCTAATACATACCACATAGCATTGTGCTGAATTTTATCGATTGAACTGACCTGTGGCGATACATTTCTTTTGCAGATAATGCTATAGTGATTGTGCATCCCAAGGGTGAGATAAAAAGTAAGAAGTCAGAAATACCATCTATTTCCTGCAGCAACATGCAACTGATGCTGTTTGGCATGTAACATAACAATTGCCTCTGTTGCAGGTTCTGTAATTTGACCCATCGGTAACCTTGTGGTCTAGGATTGCTAGCGCTACAAATGCCATATTTCGAGAGCTTGTTGGAATTTAAGGCCTCCGTATGATCATTTTTTTATAACTGTTGGACTTAATGGCTCTTTTATGCTTGCTTACATAAATTTGTCTACCATAAGGCTCTATATAACACTATCCTTTTCTTCAGTCTTTGCCTTTTTTTTTAGGACTGGGCAATTGGTTTTAACCAACAGTTTGGTTCGGTTTCCAGAAACTTCGGTTTCTCGGTGTCGGGTTTTTTGGTTCGGTTTTGGGTTGAACCGAACAAACCGGTGATGTCAGCATAGAGAAGATAGAGCGAGAACTACCTCGTTGCCTCGCATATGCGTAGCCGGCCATGACCGCCCAGTGGAGCCCGCCGTCGGGCGTAGAACCACAGCCCGTAGAGGAGCCAGTCAGCTAGGAGCGCGACGCCCCACATCATCGAGGCCCCATCGTCGAGGAGCAGAAGCCGCCCCGACCCATGCCCCGCGCAGGTGCTCCTCGAACACTGATGAGCCTTCTCCCCGTGCGGGGCGTGCCCCACTGTCAAGGAGCTGCACTGATGTTGCCCCGTGTAGGCGTGCCCCGCCGCCAAGGAATCTCTATGTCGGGCAGTCAAGCAAGGGGAGTTGCGGAGGGGATAGGGCGTGTGTTGTGCTGGGCCGTTCGTTGGGCTTGGCTGTTGGGCCGTTGGGCTGACGTGTGAGTGCAGATTGTTGTGCCTTTGAGGAGACGAACCAGCGATGAGGAGTGCTCCATGCTCTCGGTTTTCTTACTACAAAACCGAAGCCGAAGCCGATAGCCGAACTTTGCAGATATTAAAATCAAAACCGAAAACCGACAAAAACCAACGGCTACTTTTTTTTGTAAGAAGTATCTAGCTTATATTGTTGATGTGATCTAGCTTGGAAATCGTGAAAGTCTGTTGGCCTATAGGCTTGTGCTGGGGCAAACAACCACTGGTTAGACTAGTGCAAACTAGAAGTACAGAAACCTCCTAGCCAAAACCTCCCAGAAACGAACACACCAGACCCAAGACTGGGGTTAGAGGAAGCCAGGGATTAAACCCCCAAAGGGATTTGAGTGAGATGGGAGGGATCCACTCAATTCCTCCCAGGATAGGATCCCCTTAGCCTTGAGTGTTTTCGATAACCGCCACGCTAAACTTGATTTTTCATGGTAGTTTGTGAAGCACCCTAATGAAAATGTGTTTTCATGGCGGGATTTATATAACTTCATGGAAAAAATAAACGGTTGATTCTTTCCATGAAGCTTCGGTTCATTCGACGAAGCCTTGGTTCGTTCGGCGAAGCTTGGGTTCGTTCAGCGAAGCTTCGCCCGAAGTCTTATTTCCTACAGAACTGGTTAGCAAAACGAAGACGGATTCGTTGGGGAATAAGGAACTGTGTTTTGTCACGTCGTGTTCCCAACAATAATTTCACGAGAGTTTAGCCTTAACTCTCACCAGAATTCACCACCATCACGAAATCAGTTTTCTGGTAGTGATGGTTAGGATGAGAGCGCCATGAGAGCAACCACTACAGATCTCATCGTAGGCCTCATGCCCTCATCCTGGGCTCTTCATGCATGCATCACTTTGCAAGGTACGCGATCTAGGGAAGGAGGACACAGGTTAGAGAACAGTCTAACAGACAAAATGTTTAGTTTGTTGAACAAGTGAACATTTGGTAATGCCCGTAACAGACATCAAACGTGGAGTGAATACGCGGGGTCGGCCCTAGCCGCGCCAGTCGGAGAAGAGCGGTAAGCAGGCTTCCTACGGGGTCCCCGGTCAGAGACGCGGGGTCGGAGTAGGAAGCAGTGTTTTGGGCCAGGCCTTCCGATCGGAGAGACCGCCCGGAGGCGGCTGGTGTCCGAAGTGAGTGCTCCGGTCGGAGAGGTGGGCCGAAGAAGTTGACGAGCGGGTGTTTGTTCCTTTGGGTAGACCTTCCGGTCGGCGACCGGACTGTCCTTCCGGCCCGTTGTGTTTTAGACTCTTGGGCCGGCCCATGAACTACACGCCGTTTTCTTGGGCTGAGCCCTGGCGTGGAAGCTGGTCCCCGAGGGACCCCGGGTTTATGAACCCGACAGGAGCCCCCGAGCCCCCGGGCGATTTGAGTAGAATCGTTCGGGGGATTTTTTGTCTTGCCAGCGGGTGCGCGCGAGCGCACCCGCGGGTGTAGCCCCCGAGCCCCCGGGCGGTTCGGGCAGAAACGTCTGGGGGGTGTTGTTTCAGCGGGCGTGCGTGTTTTTAGTTTGAGACAGAATTTTGTTAACCACGGCGTCGTTGCGCAGCCGAGGCGGTTTTAGGGGTGGGGATGAGACAGAACTTACTGATCCCGGCGTCAGTGCGTGCCGTGGATCGGGTGAGAAGGTTAGTTCGGGACAAACCCTGGCGTCGGTGCGTGCCACAGATGGAGATAGCTCGGTTTGGATGCGACAGAGCTCACCGATCTTTGGCGTCTATGCGCGTCGTGGGATCGGTCGAGGCGGGGTCGCGAGCGGACCCAGGCGTCGGTGCGCGCCGTGGATCGAAAGTTAGTTTAGTTAGTTTAGGAATCGGTCGAGCCGGAGCTCCACAGCCATATGACGCGGGTTCGGGGTCACGGTCCTAGGAGTCTGGAGCACAGTCGGAAGTGAAGCCCTTACGCAAGTTCGGAGTCACGGTCCCAGGATTATTGGAGCGCAGTCAGAAGTGAAGCCGTTACGCGAGTTCGGAGTCGCGGTCCCAGGATTTATTGCAGCGTAGTCGGAAGTGAAGCCGTTACGCGAGTTCGGAGTCGTGGTCCCAGGATTATTGGAGCGCAGTCGGAAGTGAAGCCGTTTGAAGCTGAAGCGTAGTTAGTTGGTTAAAGATCGGACAAGGCGATGCTCGCAAATCCTGGCATCGGTGCACGCCGCGGGACCGGGCGAGTCAGAGTCGTGGATCTAGCGAGTTCGAGGTCGTTGTCCTTGGCGTTCGTCTTGAGCCCCGAGCCCTATCGGGCCTTCGTAGGGGTCAATGTGAGTTGTGTGCGTTACCCCATCCTCGGTTCCTCACAAACCAGAGGGGCTGAGTTTCGTCGCCTATCCTGATCGCTCGGGCTCGAAGACTAGCTCGGTGAGTTTGCTAACTTGTGTGATTGAGTGAAATCCGGGTTCGTCGTTCGTGATGGGGTCGGCATAGCCCTCTTGTGACATTCCACTACTCCTTTACCTGCAACCCGGCATGCCTAGGTTGTTCTGGAGACCGACCCGGGTGGCCTAACGGCCTCCCCTCGATGGAGATTCTGTGGGCCTAGCAAGAGGTTCAGGATCGAACGAGAAGGTTGAGATGTCTCGATCTGCCAGACTAGGCGAGGGCTGCACGGGGCTCATCTATGGTTTTCTCCCCTAGCTCTGTTGGTTGCCCATGTCGAATGAGGCAACCGCCGCTTCGTGACGCAACACGGAGCGTTCTGGTGCATCTCGCTGCATGTGCGATGCTTAGTTCCTGAGCCCCCGGGCGGTTCAGGGCCAGAATCGTCCAGGAGGCGTGGGCGTATGAAATGAATGTGCATATGGATGTATGAATGATTTATAAAGAAAATAGAGGGGGTTTTGGTAGTGTTTACCTTGACAACTAGAGCGACGGGGCTCGGAGAGCTTCAGTCGGAAATGTCCGACCGGGACCCGTGCTCGTCGTTCGCGATGGAGTTAGCATGGCCTACATGGGGCATCCCTTCACTTCGTACCTGTGTCTCGGTGTTTATCCTGAGCGATTCAATCGGCTTAGGGGATCGATTGGTCTCCTGGTGGAGATTTCATTTTTGGTCTCCCCAGGCCCGGCCTGGGGAAGCGGGGAGCTGCCTGCTCGTGGTGACGCTTCGGTTTTCACGCCCGGTCGTGCGATAGTGGTGGGGCATACCCCGAGCACGCTTCGTCTTGCTAGGTGGCGTTCCGTCTGACCCGGCATTGCTCCGTCGGTCAGTGCGCGTCCCTTCGGTCAGGGCATGTCCCATCGTTTCCCATCCGCATTGAATGGGGGTAGGTGGAGAGTTTTGTGCTCTGATCGTTTACCTTTCTTCTTTAAAATAGGGGAGAGGAAGAGGGCTTTTCGTCACAGTCCTTTACCTGTTCTCCAACTATTGTCTCTCTTCCTTCTTCTTTCTCACCGAGAGTGCCTGTATGCCACGGCGGTTCCTAAGTGAGGGAGAGAGGGTGAGCGAGGGGGAGGACTTACGGATCCTTTTGTGAACTCAGAGCGTGATGTCGGACTGGAGGTTGTCATGGGTGATGCTAGATTTAATCTGCAAGGCCTTCTTCGGGATGGAACCGTGTGCGGATTTTCTCTGGAGGATCTTCACTGGGCGAGTTTTATCGGAGGGGAGGTCACTCAGGATTGTGTCGGTGGAGGGTTCCGTGCCTGCAGCTGCTCAAGTCGGCCAGTTCATAAAGTTTGATAAGATTTCTTCCAGCCATGGTGGCCATACCTTGGTAGCAGCGCCCCTACCTAGGAGTTGCCTCGACTGCATGAGAAGGTCAGGAGCTCCATGTTCTTCTGCTGAGCATCTATGGGTGCGACGCCCTTGAGGTACCCGTTGTGTTTTGCCGAAGTTTTGAAGGAGCGGAACCGAGCGATTCCTGGCGTTCAGGCGAAGTCGTCGAGTGGCTGCAGTAGTATTTGTAGTAGTAGAAAATGTAATAGTTAAGTTTTGTGGGTAAGTCCCCATGTAAATAGTTTCTTTGTATCAATGAATACAACCACACTGCCCCTATGACGAAACCACCATATCTGTTTCCTTGTTTTTGTCCTAGCATAACCTTCATTTTTATCCTTTCTTTCTTGTATCTGCCCGTTTGTCGCATAGGGTGCGATCTTGGGAGCCCGGGGCGTGGCCTGCGAGGCTCAGTTGGTCGTATCCGTAGGGAAAGGCGGGGTGCGTTCGGTTTGGGAGTAAGAATAGGGTTACGTAGGGTAATCGAAGGAATGGAATGTGTTTCCGTTCGGGGAGAAAGTTGTATACCATGTGATAGTAAAGAAAAAGGGAGGTAATACTCAATATATGTACACTTATGGAGCCCTCAAGCGACCTGGGTTGGAAGTGTTCGGGCGGGGGTGCTCTTACAGGAGCATGTGTTTTAACCGAAAGTGTTTAGACCAAATTTAAGGGAAAAACGACGTAGCTGTTCAACGTTCCAAGTGTTGTTGAGAGCATTGCCATTGTTGTCCTCCAGTCGGTAGGTGCCCGGTCGGATTACTTCGGTTACTATATAGGGTCCTTCTCAGGGTGGAGAGAGCTTGTGTTTTTCCTTCGTCGATTGGGTCCTTCGGAGCACGAGATCGCCGACTTCGAGTATCCTTCCTCTGATCTTCCTTTCATGGTACCTGCGGAGGGTTTGTTGATAGCGAGCGGAGCGGATGACGGTTGTCTCGCGGGCCTCTTCGAGCAGGTCGACTACGTCTTGTTGAGCCTCCGCGGCTCGATCGCGGTTGAAAGCTTTTACTCTTGGTGCGCCGTGGTCGAGGTCGGAGGGCAACACGGCTTCTGCTCCGTAGGCCAAGAAGAAAGGTGTGAATCCCATGGATTGGTTTGGGGTCATTCTTAGGCTCCAGAGGATCGTTGGGACCTCTGTAACCCATCGCCCAGCGTGTTTGTTGAGTCGGTCGAAGATGCGCGACTTGAGTCCTTAGAGGACCATGCCATTGGCATGTTCAACCTGACCGTTAGTTCGTGGATGTCCGACCGAAGCCCAGTTGATTCTGATGCCGTATCCATTGCTGAAGTCTAGGAACTTTTTCCCGGTGAAGTTAGTCCCATGGTCAGTGATGATACAGTTAGGAACGCCGAATCGGTAGATGATGTCGAGGAAGAATTTGATCGCCTCTTCCGAGCGGAGTTTGGTGATGGGCTTGGCCTCTATCCATTTGGTAAACTTGTCGACTGCTACGAGTAGGTGAGTGAAACCGTCTGGGCCTTTTTTGAGGGGTCCTACCATGTCGAGGCCCCAGACCGCAAATGGCCAGGTGATTGGGATGGTTTGGAGCTCCTGCGCCGGTAAATGGGTTTGCCGAGCGTAGAACTGGCATCCTTCGCACCTGCGGACGACCTCCTCTGCATCTCGTAGCGTGGTGGGCCAGTAAAAACCTTGGCGAAAGGTTTTTCCGACCAGAGACCTTGGGGCCGCGTGATGCCTGCAGATCTCGGCATGGACCTCGAGGAGGATCTGCTTCCCTCGGCTGGTGGGGACGCACTTCATGAGCACCCCTGACGGACTCTGTTTGTAGAGTTCGTTACCGAGCATGACGAAGGTCTTGGCGCATCGAGCGATCCGTCGGGCTTCAATTCTTTCAGGTGGGAGAACCTCCTCGAGGAGGTAGGCGAGTAGCGGTACTCGCCAGTCGGTTTGATCGAGTGCCAATATGGTGACGTTCGCGGGTGACGTCGTTATAGAGGTACTAGGATCGGAGCCCCCGAGCGCTGACTGGGCGTCGGGGTCGGAGCCTCCGAGCCCCGGCTGGCCGTCGGGGTGTGTCTGGGTCCGACCTTCCAGGATGCGGGCGGACGGCTTGTGGACGTCGTTGATGAAGACCCCGCTCGGGGATGGATCCCGCCTGGCGGCCAGTTTTGCGAGGAAATCGGCGGCATCGTTGTCCCTTCGAGGGACGTGATGCAGTTCGATTCCCTGGAATTTGTCCTTGAGCTTGCGCACCTCTTGGCAGTATGCTGTCATGAGGGGGCTTTTGCAGGAGGACTCCTTCATGACGTGATCAACGACTAGTTTCGAGTCACTGCGGACGTAGAGTCCTATAGCACCGAGCTCGATGGCGATGCGTAGTCCGTTGATAAGGGCCTCGTATTCCGTGGCGTTGTTTGAAGCCGAAAAGTGGAGGCGGATGGCGTAGCAGAGCCTACTCCCATCTAGGGAGATCAGAACCACTCTAGCCCCCGAGTCGGGCGCCATTACGGACCCATCGAAGTACATTGTCCAGTACTCGTGGGAGACGTCCGGGGCCGGTAGCTGGACCTCCGTCCATTCGGCGACAAAATCCGTGAGTGCCTGAGACTTAATAGCGGTGCGGGGGGTATACCTGATGTCATGGTCCATGAGTTCAAGGGCCCACTTAGAGATTCGTCCCATGGCGTCGTGGTTGCGGATGATGTCTCCGAGTGGGTATGAAGTGACGACTGTGACTTCGTGGTCGGTGAAGTAGTGTACAAGCTTCCTAGTGGCCATTAGCATGGCGTATAGGAGTTTCTGCACCTAGGGGTACCAGACCTTGGGGTCGGTAAGTACTTCTCCGACGAAGTATACGGGTCGCTGTACCTTGAGCTGGTGTCCTGGTTCCTCCCTTTTGACGACCAGGGCAGCACTCACCACATGGTTACTTGTCGCGACGTAAAGGAGGAGGGGTTCTCCCCATTCAGGAGCGACGAGAATCGGGGCTGACGCCAGGGACGTTTTGAGGCTTTCGAGAGCCTGCTGGGCTTCCTCAGTCTAGATGAAGGCATCCGTCTTTTTGAGGAGCTTGTAGAGTGGCATCCCCCATTCGCCGAGTCGGGAGATGAAGCGGCTTAGGGCAGCCAGGTAGCCGGTGAGCCTCTACATGCCCTTGACATTGCGTATGGGACCCATGTTGGAGATGGCTGCGATCTTTTTGGGGTTGGCCTCGATGCCGCGCTCGGATATGATGTATCCAAGCAGCTTCCCCTTTGGAACCCCGAAAACGCATTTTTCGGGATTGAGCTTGATGTTGAACCTTCGGAGGTTCGCGAACATCGCGGCTAGGTTTGCGATCAGATCGCACGCTCGAGCTGTTTTGACCACTATGTCATCAACATAGATGGCGATTGTTGGTTTTGGCCGTTCAGCCTGATCAGGCTGATCAGGCTGGTCGATTTGGCCAAAGCATTGCTGCATGCACCTTTGGTAGGTGGCGCCGATGTTCTTCAAGCCGAAAGGCATGGTCACGTAGTAGTACGAACCATATGGGGTGATGAACGAGGTTGCGAGTTGATCGGATTCTTTCATCGTGATCTGGTGATAGCCTGAGTAGGCGTCCAGAAAGGAGAGGATCTCACAACCCAAGGTGGAGTCGATTACCTGGTCTATGCGCGGCAAGGGAAAGTGATCCTTTGGACACGCCCTATTGAGTCCAGTATAATCAACGCACATTCTCCACTTCCCGATCTTTTTTCTGACAAGGACGGGATTGGCGAGCCAGTCGGAGTGGAAAACCTCCCTGATGAATCCGGCTACCAGGAGCTTGGCGATCTCTTCACCTATGGCCCTGCGCCTCTCGTCGTCGAAACGACGCAGGCGTTGCTTGGTGGGCTTTGAGCCCGGGATAAGGCGTAGTGCGTGCTCGGCAACTTCCCGTGGTATCCCTGGCATGTCAGAGGTCTGCCATGCGAAGACATCGCGATTGTCGCGCAGGAAGTCGACGAGCTCGCATTCCTATTTGGCTAGGAGTTGGGTCCCGATTCGCATCGTTTTGGCTGGGTCGGTGGGGTTGACACCCACCGCCTTGGTTTCCTCGAGCGGGCGGAAGGCCATCGAGGAGGTCGATTTGTTGTAGTCTAGGACTGCTGGGGTTGACGACTCCCCGAGCTACAGGAGCACGGATGAGTTGATGACTTTGGTGGCGAGCTCGTAGTGCTCGCGGTCGCATGCGAAGGCGTGCGAGAGGGCGCTACTCACGGTGATGACGCCATTTGCTCCCGACATTTCAGCTTGAGGTAGGTGTAGTTGGGGATCGCCATGAATCTTACGTAGCATGGCCGCCCTAAGATGGTGTGGTAGGACCCTGGAAAGTCCACCACTTCGAAGGTGAGGACCTTCGAGCGGAAGTTGGCCCAGCTGCTGAACGTGATAGGCAGATCGATCTGTCCGAGCGGGTATGCCTGTGCTCCCGGGATTACCCCGTGGAAGGGGGAGCCCGCCAGGCGAAGCTCTGATCGGGGGATGCGCATGGCATCGAGGGTGTTGATGTATAGGATGTTGAGGCCGCTCCCCCCATCCATCAGCACCTTGGTGAGGCGCTTCTTGCGGACGATGGGGTCACGATGAGCGGGTAGCGTCCCGGTCTTGCGACGCAGGAGGGATGGTCCCTCTGATAAAAGGTGATCGGGGACTCCGGCCAGCTGAGGAAGGAGGGGACGGCCGTCTCGGCGGCGCACGCCTCCCTATAGCATACCTTATGCTGGCGTTTAGTCCAGATGGCGTCAGACCCACCGAAGATCATGATGCACTCCTTAGGTTCGAGGAAACCGTCTCTGTCCTTGCCTGCCACGCCTCCCCTCTTGGTTGCCGGCTCCTTGCCGTCTCCCTCCTTTGACCCACCGGCCTATCGGAGGAAACATTTTAGGAGCTCGCACTCCTTGTAGAGGTGTTTGACGGGGTAGGTGTGGTTGGGGCACGGACCATCCATGAGTTTGTTGAAGTGGTCAGGCAGTCCCTGTTGGGGCTGCCTGGGTGTGCGATCAGCCGCGGCGACCAACATGGTGTTTCTCGGGCGAACGTACGTCCCCTGGAAATTCCCGACGAAGACCCTCTTGAGGTCCGCCCAGTCGCGGATGCTGTCGTGTGGAAGGAATTCAAGCCATGCCCGAACATGTTCCCCCATGCAAATGGGAAGATATTGGATGATGAAATAGTCATCATCCACTCCTCCGGTTCGATAGGTGAGCCAGAAGTCTTCGAGCCAAATGCTTGGGTTTGTCTCCCCAGTGTATTTGGTGATGTTGGAGGGAGGTCGAAAACGCTGTGGGAACGGTGCTCTCCGGATGCGCCGGCTGAAGGGCCGTGGCCCCAGGCCCTCAGGGCTGGGGCTCCGGTCGTTCGGCCATCGACCACGCCTAGGGCGCATTTCACTACTTCCCTCGATGGTTTGGCTAGGATCCGTGTTGCCTGCTGCCGTACGACGGACATCGTTATCGTGTCGGGCCCGATGCCGGTCGCTGATGATGCTATGAGCGTCCTGGTGTGGATCGGGCCGCTCGCGTACCGGCGGTCGGTGTGGAGCAGGCGCCCGGTCGGACCATGGCGCGGCTGCCGCACCCCAAGCTGAGCCTGACGGCTGCAGCGGCGAGCGAACGGAGCGATCCGGCTGGCGCCTCCCCATCCCCCCAATGGGGAGAGAGGGCACGGGTCGGAGTCGTGATGCGGAGCTTTCCGCCTGTTGGACGGCGGCGGCCTCTACTAGAACCCGGAGGTTCCGATAGACTGCCCGCTCCTGGGGGTCGACGGGCTCGGGACCACCGCATAGAAGCATTGCTACAGCAGCGATATTTTGGCCGGCCCGGGTGAATTGTGGGACCTCGTTCACGATGTCGTGCTAGACCTGACGAGCGTGACCCCGGGCACCACCCGCCGGGCCATGCGCATGGGGTGCAACGTGCCGCACCGACCGTGCCAGCGCAGGCGGCGGTTGGCTCTGCCGCCGTTGTCGTAATTCCTCGTCGTGCACTTACGCAGACGCAAGGGCCTCCGCACGCGGTTCTGAAGGGGTGTGAGTTTGGGCAGGCTCCGCAACCACCGACGGCTGTCCTGGACCGTCCGCCATAGCGTATTCCCGGGACGGACGGTGGTGGGGCGCCACATCACCGATGCTGGAACCATCGCTCTCGCCCTCGTTATTCGGGAGTTCGTGGGAAACGACAGGAGCGAAGCCTGCCACTCCTACGAATTCGGACGTAAGTGGGGTCCCAGCGCCCTTCGGAGCCCCTGAGCGTAAGCATCCATGGAGGACGCGAGGCAGTAGGGGAACCGACTGTACGGTGTTTGTGGTGTAGGCGGTGCAGTCGCTCCGGATGATCAGTGGGAGGTAGTAAATAAAGGGTGAATAAAAGTACGCGTATTACTTACAGTGGGGTTTAAGCAGAGAGTTTGCTCGGAATGAAGCGCAGATGCCGCGCCGTCGAAGTCGCGCGTCCCGAAGTCGATGGAGGACGTCTCTTCGATGGGTGCTGGGTCGCGAGTCTCCTCGCGAAGGTGGAGTACGCCGAGCCGGTCGGCGACGAAGTCCAGGCTTCCGAAGAGGAAGGCCTGTGATGGCTCAAAAACAGGTGGAACCCGCATCCCCGCAGGCGAGAGTGTGGGATACTCCAGCGAGCCAAAGCGAATCGCATCGCCCGAGCCCGCCATGGCGGGGGTGGCGGAAAAATGGGCCATCCGATGACCAAAAAGTGTTGAACGTACAGTGTCTTCCCCACGGACGGCGCCAACTGTCGGTACAGAAAGTGACCAACTAGTGAATATTTGTAGTTTTGCTGTACGTTGTGATCGGAGGTGGCCTAGCACTCAATGACACGTGATTTATACTGGTTCAGGCAACGTGCCCTACGTCCAGTTTGGGTCGGTTAGTGACTTTATTCCTGAGCCCAGGTGCTAGAAGTCTGTAGTGGGGTTACAAACGAGAAGGAGAAAGGTGGGGTGTACGAGAGGCCCGGTCGGGTCCGACCGGAAGGGCCGAGAGCGACCGAAACTCCGCTATGAGCTAGGTGTTTAAGCGTGTGCTTGAAGGGTTATGAGCTATCGATCTAGTGAATCTCAACTTGAAGAAGTCGACCTCCTCGTTGGAGGGAGTGCATCCCCTTTTATAGATGAAGGGGGTGGCTTTACAGGTGAGAGGGAGAGAGTATGGATGTTACTAAGCCTTGTTGCCCACGCCGATGAGGACAGTGATGATGATAGGCGCCCATAATACTGTTGATGTCACTGTAGAATGTCAGGTGCACATGGGAGGTTGCATTGTCTTCTTCAGGAAGGGTAGATGTCGGTACCTGCAAAATACTGTTGGTATGTGAGGAGCCCTACCGCGTGTACCAGGTATGGTGAATCCTGACGCCCACAGTACTATCGATGCCCAGAGGCATGTGGGGGGCTTTTCGCCGTACGGGAGTCCAACGGCGCCTACAATATTGTAGACACAAATGTCGGCGCCTACAATACTGTTTGTGTCAGGGCGGTTGTGGAGCACTGTTCCCGCAGCGTACAGGGTATGGTCCTGGTATTGTGGTTTGACTTGTGCGCTGCCTTCTCCGTTCGCCCCTGGTCCCTTCCGAGCGGATGTCCCCGGTCGGATAGCCCCAGTCGGCCCTAGCCGCGCCAGTCGGAGAAGAGCGGTAAGCAGGCTTCCTACGGGGTCCCCGATCGGAGACGCGGGGTCGGAGTAGGAAGCAGCGTTTTGGGCCAGGCCTTCCGATCGGAGAGACCGCCCGGAGGCGGCTGGTGTCCGAAGCGAGTGCTCCGGTCGAAGAGGTGGGCCGAAGAAGTTGACGAGCGGGTGTTTGTTCCTTTGGGTAGACCTTCCGGTCGGCGATCGGACTGTCCTTCCGGCCCGTTGTGTTTTAGACTCTTGGGCCGGCCCATGAACTACACGCTGTTTTCTTGGGCCGAGCCCTGGCGTGGAAGCCGGTCCCCGAGGGACCCCGGGTTTATGAACCCGACAAGTTGGTACCACACAACTAAACTCAATAGAATAAAAAAATGTGAAAGCTGAATTGTAGGCACCCATAAAGCAAATAGACAAAATGTCGTACATTTAGGTAGCAATCATACAAATGATGGAATACGAAGAGGCCACACAGGTAGGGATGAAAACGAATCGGATACGGACGGATATCACTGATATTGTATTTGTTTTCATATTTATGCCCGGATTCGTATTCGAATACGGATAGTGTCAACCATACTGGATAGGATATGATTGGATATCGATATCATAAATATGCGATTTGAGTATTCGGATACGGATACGGTATCAGATGTTGAATATCCAGACTCGGATAATGACGGATCTAAACCCCTCTAAACGGATTCGGTCTCGAATACGGTCAGAAAATATCCGTACCGTTTTCATCCCTACACACGGGGCAAAGGATTTGCCCTTTTATTCCCTGATGACATCCAACAAAAACATATATCCAATAACACAGCTTAGCTTTAGGAATGGTCAAAGATGTACACAGAAGCAAGTTTATTCATCCTCACGCTACCACAAATGATTTTTACACACAGTCAAAATATATTTATAGAGGCAGTTTTCACAGCAGCCTGCCAGCCTCTACTTGAGTCTATGGAAATAAGAGGGTTTTATGCATGGCCCTACAACCGCAACTGCAAATTGATTTCTAGGGAGCTAAAATCCTTACTCTTAAAAAATGCAAAAAGGAGAGTTAATAATAGTTATAATAAGCACAAGACTTTCAACTTGAGGAAAACAAAATCTATAGCAGTCAATAAAAATAAAATTTGAAAAATCAAAATTTAGATTCACGACTTCATAAGATTTGTGATGAAGCAAGGGCCGCCATAGTTAATGGCAAGATTTCAAACTAGTTGCATATTTAAAATATATAGTGGTGCCATCCAAAGTAAAAATACGAATATGGATGAGATGAAAAACATATAAATCAGTCCCTTGAAAAAAAGTAATTAATAAATTTATGATAATTAGATATAGACTACTCCTATGAAGTATCTATTATGTCTAATTTGTAGAAAATAAACAAAGAGAAAACATATAATTTAATATAAACAATTCTTTATTAGTCAGATGTATTAAACAATATATCTCTTGAAATTCTAACTCGTGCGAGAGCACGGGTTGATGGACTAGTGTCAAATAAGAAACTCTCTCATTGATCATAACATGTGCAGCGATTAATTAGGTCATTAGCTACAGCCTTGCATATGAGTAGTTAAGTTAGAGGAGGAGCCGTCAATTGCACTGACCCCGCACACACGGTGTCGTATGCTACGGCTGTTGGGCACTGGATTCCCATTTATTTCTGTGTATCCGAGAAGTACTGAGTCCTTGAATTATACAGTAACACCTAACAGTACGACTCGCCGTACTATATGGTTGTATACTTAAATCCATATCGATTGATCGTTCGTGTGTAGTTTTAGTGCATTCATAATTTTAATTACTCTCTCCGATCCAGTTTATAAGACATTTTACATGAGTCAAGAGTCAAACTTTATAACCTTTGACTAATAATTTGATCAACCATTTCTAATTATTGTAATACAAATTTGATATTATTAGATTTGTAATCACATATACTATCTGATAATCACAAACAATATAATATAAAATAAATGGATGGTCAAAGTATAATTTAGAAGATCGTAGTATGTTAGACTACGTTTTATAAAACTGGACCAGAGGGAGTAGAAGAGATGGTTCTCTTTTATGACTTGTATAACACAAGGTGCTAAGAATACAGTGAAACCTCGGCCCTACAAGTTTTGGACATATTTGTATTTAAATATAGACTTCGAGAGATATTTTGGTTGAGATAAGTGATTTCGGTACAAATTAAAGCGGTTAATTTATAAGATCCTTTATATTGACAAATGTGGGTATTAAAAGCAATTTTCAGAGTTATTTTAGATTATTTTTTATAATGGCAGAGTTCGATAATTTAGTGGTTACTTTGCATTATTTTTTTTCATAATAGAATATGTGGGTGATTTGGCTGTGGATTTAGAGATTTATTTTGAATTATATTTCATAACGACAACGATGGGTAGTCTAGATGCAATTTTAGGGGTTACTTTTATGTATTATTCGTAATAATATAAGTGGGTTATTTTTTTAGAAAAAAAAACTTTATTTATTCTAAATTATAAGTTATTTTAGTATTTTTTTAGATACATAGCTTTTGATATGTATCTAGACATAACGTATATCTAAGTGTAACAAAAGCTACTTATTAGAAAAGTCAAAACGACTTATTATGAAATGAAATGGAGAGAGTAGAATAGATCCAATGATTATTATAGCCGATGGTAATTAGAGTACATCAAATTAAAGGCCATATATTCTGAATTATTTTGAAAATTTTAAGGACCTCCTTTTTACCTACGACATCTCGTGGGGATTAAACACGGGCTCCGTTAAAGGCCTCATTAAGATTATGATATGATGTCCAATGTGAAATGATACAACTTTTATGCAGTAGACATCCATATACGATTCGAGTAATTATTGGCAATAAATATGAAATTTGACCTTCTCGTCGAAATACTATTTTTCGAAGCATAGGAAGTAGTATATAAAACAATCCACGTCCCAATTTATTTATATATATATATATATATATATTTGGAAAAGAAGTTTGAATTGAAACGTGGGGAAAATATACTTTTCTTGTCCCGTTGAGCACGATCCCCGAAGCAGTGGAGCGGGGCACCCGTGACCGCGTGAGTGGAGCGGAGCAGAGCAGTGAGCCAGTGACCGACCGCCGGTAGAAAGAGGAGACGACGACAAGGACAGCAACAAACGCCGTGGCATCCCGGACAAATCGCTGCGGCTTCCAACCAAGAACCAACCGGGCGCCGTCCCGAGGCGACGCTTCCCTGTCAGCGTCGCCGTCTTCCTACCTGTCTTTGCCCCCCCGTCCGTGGCCCCGTGTGAACCCACGCCAAAGCAGAGCGCAGACTGCAGAGCAACCACCACCCTTCCTGTCCGTCTCTTGCTCCCTTTCCTCTCTATCCCTCCAGTCTCCACGCACACAGCCTGACAGCCACACCCACACAGGAACGAAGAGACAAGGGAGCGGTTGCCTGGCGCTGATTTCCCTTTTCCCGATTCCAATCAATTAAGCATAAACACAGGCAGCAACCACAGCGTTTTGGCGTTTGATGATTGCGCAATCGAGCAGCGGCGCGGGGAGGCAACAAGACGCTCCACCGAAAAGGGGGCGCCTTTACAGGACGCGGGCCTCGCCTTTCCCTTGAATCTCGCCGCGCCGCGCCTCCTTTCGTTTTCCCGCCCGTCGCGACCTTCGAAAGCACTGTCACAGCGAGCGAGGGAGCGGGGGAGGAGCGCTAGCTCGTAGCGGAGGAGGAGCAAGCAGAGGAGCGGAGGGCCTCGCCGAAGCGCGTGCGCGTAATCCGCGCCTCCGCCCGTCCGGCGACGGCAAGATGGAGGCGGCCGCCGACCCGGTGAGTTCTGTTCGCCAACTCTCCTCTCCTCCCGTTTCAGTGCTTCTCCCTCCTGGCCACCACACCACGGTGCAGCGCAGCAGCCAGCGATGAATTCGTTTCTCGTTGTCTTGTTAGTTTTTGGTTTGCTTCTGGATTTGGTGCGGTAGGAGCAGAGGAATCTGTGTACAAGTGGTCCAGTTCATCCATTTAGTTCTTGCGTTGGTTGGTTCCATTCCATGGGCTGGCCGTGGTCCATAATATTTTTCAGCATAAGTAGTACATCATTGCTTGGGGTTGGGGATGCTCAATTACCGTAACCGCTGGTCAGTGTTGGATCGGAGGTGAAGTCGCAATTGCTTAACAGAGGAGACAATTTTTGTGTGTGTGCCTCTTGCTTCTTTTGGCGGCAAGTTACTGTAGCCTGTAGGACGTTGGGCGTGGTTTGGTTTTTATTTAGTAGAAAATTCTCGCCTTTTTATTGCAAGCTCCACACGGTTTGGAACAACAATTCTGCAAACTTTTTCTTCATGTATTATTAGGTCTGCTAGCAGTTACTTTCCTTGTCATTCCCGTTGTAGGAGAATCGTTGTTTCGGACAGTTATGTGCGATTTTCTTTGAACTTGGAAGGATGAATGACTGCACTTCGCATTACTTGCTGCTATATCCTTGCTTGTTTGGGAAATCGTCCCACGTTAGTTAGACTAGCTCACGTGGTTGTTTCTTTTTGTAACAGTTGGAGTATGAGCTGCAGAGGGAGATCTCTGACATCTTGATTCAGAACTACGTTTGCGGTCTGCGCCAGGAGTTTGAGATGAAGTTATGGGAGCATCAGAACTGCATCAGCACTCTGAACAGGAATTGGGCAGAAAAGGTTTCTGAGATCACGGTGCTGCGTGACGAGCTTCACAATGTTCTGAGTGTTATAGTCGCTTCTGAACCTGGTACTCATCATCCTCACCAGTCCCACGGTGTCCTAGAAGACCAGATGATCATTGTGAAGATGAAAGATGATAGTGAGCCTTCTGTAACAGAGAAATCTTCTGAGTCAAGTGAGGTTATGCTTCAGATCCCAGATTTTTCCCTCCTGAAGCACATGCACAGCGAAGAAATCACGAACTTTCTCAAGACGGAATGGCTAAAGCTGCGAAGGCAGCACGAGTCCGAGCTGCATGAGAAGACAGAGGAGCTGTTCAGGGTGAAAAGGGAACACGCAAAAGAGAAAGCTTCGTTGCCGCTTAAGAAAGAGAGAGAGCTTGAATTCATCAAATCAAAGTTGCTCCAGACCATCTCCAAGCTTGGTGAGATAGCCTCAAGGAAAGAGAATTCTTGTTTTGACGGTAATGAGAATAAGGAGATGCGCAGATTGAAGGACAGGATTGGTATGCTACTACATGAAAATAGTCGTCTCCGAGGTTTGCTGGCTGATAAAAAACAGGAGGTTAAGCACCTCTCTTTGCAAGTATCAGATTCAAAGAGCACAACATCCCAGTACTCACTGTCAGAGACAAAACTGTTAAACAATTCTGAGAAGCTTAGGGCTGAACTCGAAGATTTAAAGGTTGAGAGGCACTTGAACAATTTAGTGGATTTGTCTGTATTCAAGGAAGTTTTTGATAATTATGAGAATCAGATTTATGAAATGGATCAGGAGGGATCCTTCCTCAAAGAGTTGCTTGATGAAAAAGAAGACCAGCTAAGTTTTATTTATGAAGATAGACAAAAGCTCAAGTATGAAAATAGTCAACTTGTATCAATTGCAGGGTCAATTATGCAGCACCATGACCAAGTCAACTTGGTTAATGACGAGCTTATGATGTTTAAGGAGAAAGTGTGCGAGCAAGAACTGCTGATATTGGAGTCAAAGGGCGAATATAACTCCATGAAAAGGTGTTTGTATGAGGCTATGCAAGAAATCCAAGTATGCAAGCAAGAAATACTTGGGCTGACTGAAAACTTAACTTCTATGTCTATTGCTTTGAAGGAAGCCAAGGAACAGAATGCCTCACTTGATGCCACAATCCGTGAAATGAAGAAAACACCAGCACAAAGTATTGACAGTCATTGGGGATGGACTGGGGAATTTGATCTTGCCAGTATGGAGAAATTGTCAAAAACATATAGCGACTTTGAAAGCAGATTAGTAGAAACTATGAAAAGAAATGAAACCAGGTGTGTAAGTTAACTTATATCCTTTCACATTTCTCTGTAGTTGCTTACTTGCTTGTTTAATCTAGAACCACACGTGCTCAGTTAGGCTCGTTGACTCTTTTGAGTTTTGACAAGAGCATCCTGACACTCCTTGTATTTTAGTCATCTGTATGTTAGTGCAAAGTAGCAACTTGGTCATATATTTTCTGTATTTCAGTATATTATTCAAACGTTCATTTTCTTTTGTAAAAAAATATGTGCAGGTTGACTAGTCTAGTTTGTCAGTTTAGCCCACTGGTGCAGCAAGTTGTTGTCTTAAGGAAAAAAGAATTCTGGTATAAGCAAATACTTGAGATTAAATGCTCAAATCTTCGGAAAGCAGAAGCAGAGGTTAGTCTTGTTTTAAAGTTTTTTTTTCTTTATTAAGCTGCTACTGTTAGGCTACATCGACCACAGTACTCCTGCACAAAAAATAGATAGAATGATAAGTTCATGATGTATTAAATTCCAAAGGAGGACATCTGATTTATTTTCTTATCCTAATTCAGGTTGATATACTTGGCGATGAGGTTGATACTCTTCTAAGTGTTCTGGGAAAAATCTATATTGCACTTGATCATTATTCTCCAGTTTTGAAGCATTACCCTGGGGTAAGATAAATACTCCATAAAAGAACATGACTCGCGCTATTAAGATTTAAACAGGACATAACCTTTTCTGCTATGCTTCCAGGTTACAGAGATTTTGATGCTTGTCCAGAAGGTGTTGAAAGGAGAAAGCATTGAACACCTAGCCACTATGGGAAAATCCTGACAGATTTCATGTCCATACAAACAGTTGCGCAAGATCCTAAGAAGAGTTAGAACAATGTGCTGTGGGAGAATATATTTACGCGTACTTACAGCAAAGAAACTTGCTAGCTTAGAGTATTTTTGCAGTCAAAGTAGCGATGACTACAATCAAAAGGATACATACGTAGCCATGACTGTTGATTATGTAGAGTAACAAGTTTTCAGCCTTGCTAGGTTCATTTGTATTAGTGTGCAGTTATAGTTGAGTTCAAACTAGAAATTTAAAAGGTTGGTTCAACAACTGTACCTTTACATAGATGTGTTATGTAATGGTTGTAGGTTTAGGTTGCATGATGCTTTGGTGATAATTATTTCAAGGTGCATAACTTCTTCTAGTCATATGGAGTATTGTATGCTTGTATAGTTGTGGTGGGTAGGGAACATGAACTTGTAACAGTTGCATTCCATTCGTTGCAATTAAAATATACATGAAGATTCTTTGTTTGATGGAAGGAGGTATTGACATGAACATGCCCTGGCTGATAGATTGCAAGTGACTACGGTTTTTCAATTGAACATGACATGCTAACATTTTTTCCCCAGAAAGTAAAGAACAAAATTATTATACTTGTTCCAGATGAACATTAGCTTGGAACACTGACTTTGAGCTAGAAATCTGACTCGTCCTCTCACCGACATTTTAATTTAGAAATCAGAAATTCTTGCGCTTTCTGCTTCTGCTGATCTTTGCATCAACTACTCTCTCTCTCTCTCTCTCTCACACACACACACACACACACATGTGTAGAGGACTAGGACTAGGGGTATATTATGTATACATTGATTGACTGATTCATTGGCAAAGATTGGGAGGTTACTGTGGTGCAAGTACGCAGTATCTGACTGCTGGGCTCCAAGCCACAAGATCCATGATATGTATTCTGCCTCACCGGCTGGAGGAAGAAGAAGAAAGAGACGCACGCAACGACGGGCAATGCGGCATTGTGTTCCTGCAACCGCACTGTCGCCCTGTTCGTTTGGGCTTGTTTGGCTGATAAGCCATGGCCAAAAGTACTTTTGGCTGATTTGTTGCGAAAAAAAATTACTATTCATTGACTGAAAAAATACAGCTTATAAGCCAAACAAGCTCAAACGAAGAGGCCGTATATCTGCCACTGCCTGCCGCATACCCAACACCAGCTGCAGACCGAGAGGCAGAGACCAGCAATACATCTGGCGGCTGATGAATAAATCCCTGAACTTTAGTGTCTCCTGATGATGTATGAGATGAGTCAGGGGGGGGGACACTGATGTGTTTGATTGTCTTTGAAGAAAAGATAGAGTGTGCGCTCAAACTAAAATCCAACACACGATTTGGCAGAAGTTCGCCACATCAATAAATCAAGTTATTGATAGCAATAGCAACCGATACAGAACAGAGTTGGGGAGGAGGAGACAGAAACTAGACGAGGTCAGATTTCCTTGGAGAGAGCCGCTGGCTTCCCTTTTAACCGTGCGCAGGCGGTGAGCACATTCTACAGGCGTCAGGGCATTGTTGCTCCACTCTGGGCCGTAGTAGCGCTTGTTCAGTCTTCTGCTTCTGGGCTCCTACGCGACAGACGGCCCAACAGCTGGCCTTGTTCTCAATGTCTGAATCGCCGACACACTTGAGGTCCAGACAGTTATCACTTTTTTCTTTTTGAAAATAAATATTTTATTTCATCCCGAGATCAATACATCGAGTTGAATGGTTCTCGTATATTACGCATGTAACGAGAACATGTGTACAAAAAAAGGTCGCTCGCTATGCTATTTGATAGCTGGGGTTCATCCGTTCATGGTTCTGTTTTTGCCTAAGGTCACTCGCTGTATTCTTAATAAAATACTCATATCTCAAGGGACACTTTCCCTAAGGTCAAGTTTTTTTTTTTAAATGATGCATGTTGATCTAGTTCCAAAAATCCCTCCCCTCTACTTTACCACCTTGCCCTACACCTAGTGCAAAACATTTGTGTTATTTTGCCCCTGGTTAATCAATCAATAAGGATTTCATGTGGGGACAAAGTGTCCTCTCTCTTCCCTTGACCGTTCAAAAAAAAATCGTTGATTTTTATGGTAATAACTCTAATCACTGTTTTCTGTTACATTATAGCTACAACATTTAATATAAGATTTATGAAAGCACATGTAATGATATTTGGATTTAGCTTACTAGAAACCCATATGGGTGAGACTTAAAACGAGAACTAAAGCAAGGTACTTTTTTCTTGATCACGCAAAAAGTTTGCGCGTCTTTGTATTAAGGTAGACAAAATGTTCGTTACAACATACTTTAGCGGCGCCCTAAGGGGCCCAACAAAAGTTTTATATGGATACTCGGATCCTCTCCAGTGTACTTTGGAGGTATGCAAATTCCAAGTGTAGAGAAATGGAACTGAATATAAATCTTTGTATATCCAAAGTTGTCAAACCGGCTACATGGGTAACTATTTATATGAAGGGAGAACTGCCATGGTAAAAGATTACGATTTTGCTTATATCTACTAAATAGTCTCTCCTTCTCAAAATAACCATACATCTCAATTTTCGAGGAATCAATTTCTTTTTGAAGTTTGACTAACTTTATAGAAAATAATATCAACATTTGTATATCTAAATAAGTTTATGAAAATATTTACCACGATTAATCTAATAATATTTATTATGCATACTAAATATTGATAATTTTTTATATGTTTGGTCAAACTTAAAAAGTTTGACTCTCAAAAAGTGAGATATGCAGTTATATAATATACAAATTTCAGATATATAAGGTAAAGCTTGGATCTGGAGCTAAACTCAAGACTAAATAGGACCAATGTATATAATAACCAGAATTGCAAATAGAGAAGCCCTAGTGTTTGAAGTTCCGAAAAAAAAAATGGTTGAGTCTGGCAAAATGTGATACTTATTTCTTTGGGCCTCAAATATACAAATTTCTCTTACTAGCCAAAATTTACAAAATGATTGATAATTTTGACTTGTCTGTTCAAATGTTAGCTCTTAGCTTTTCTCATAAATACATGAGCAAACAATTACAAAGTATATGACGAGATTATAGCAATAAAATGAAAACAATAATTTATTTTTGATTTTTTTCTCAAAATAAAAATAATGATTGCCAAAAGCCAGTCACCAGGGTTGGTAAAAGGCCAAGAAATAATGATTATAAAGAAAAAAAAGGTAAAAAGGAAAATAAACATGTTTTGGCATGATTTTCTTGTTGAAGAAAGAAGCCGAGTGCCACTCCACCACTTTTGCAGTCTCCAACAGTCCAACTCCACCGGCCACACGTTTCTCCTCCCCCTCCATCTCCATCTCCTCCTGGACGGACACCACGCGCCCGAGCGACGCTTCCGCCTCGCTTCTGGCTTCCGGGTACCGATTTCTTCATCCAATCCGCCCCTCCTTGATCCGCTTTGATTTATCGGAATCTCCCAGTTCGTGCGGTCGCTCTCCTCGTAGCAATATACTGCACGTCTCCTGGTAGCAAAAGACTGCACGTGTTCGTGGTTGGATGCCTAGACGTTGGTGCCAGATTGTTTCTTGGCGATGGGTGGATGCCTGGATGGTGGTGCCAGATCGAATGGCCGTCGGACGGGACCGCTGTCGCACTGTCAGCGAGTGGGCGGGACTAGTCTGTAGTTTAGTCTGATTCATTCACTTTGATTCAATCGCTCGAGTTTATTAGGAGGAGCATTGCAAAAAAAAAAAAAAGTTCTTTGGGCGTCATGGAACGATCTGATAACTGTGTGGGTTTATCAAGAGATTTGTTTTCCTAGGGACGGAATTCTGATTATGTGTGCGTTTGTGTTCTCGAGTTACGGAAATTGATGATCGATGATCAATTGGGAGCTCCTGATTTTAGCCGGCTTGTTACATTGTAGTGATAAATGTTAACGGTTTATCTTTACTACCCTTTCTCATGCTATCAGTCTAGGCGAATGAGAATGTGTGCAGGCATCATATTATTAGATAACATGAAAGCATATTCAGAATTGCATTCTGTAGAGTTCAAGACTTCAAATGTTAGGAAAATGTGTCGTACTTGTTGGCATCAGTCATGTGCAGACAGTCTGACATGCTCATCTGTTGTTTGTCACTGCGTCATGTCATCCTTTACTTAAGGAGCAATGTATATGTATTATTCAGTTTGCTCAAGGCCTGGAAATACGGTTTTGCAGAGGCTTCAAAGCACCAATTGTGAACTTATAAACAGAAAAATACTTGCTTATTGATTTGATATAGCATTTCTAGTGTTTGCCACTTTGTTTAGGCATATCATATTATATGTCCTCCATAGATAAAACATGTTGGAAGATTACTCTCAACCTCAAACAATGTTCTCTCTCAAGACTTCTGCTAAGATTTTGACCCGACATTGAATCTTGCTCCTTTTCAGATTGTCCAGCAAAAGACACTGCATTTTACAATTCAAGCTTCTTTGGGAAGCCCCTGAAAAACTAAGTTGGACTAGCAAAGGTGGATAGCTGGTCCAATAGGGCTGGCTTTAGAAGATCAACCACGGCTCCAAGGATAGGATCCCGTACTACACTACGAAGGGGAAGACAATGTGCCCAGTGCTTTCCTAAGTTTCTACTTGCATCCCCTTCTTTTCACGGTGGTCGTGGTGCCCTCCCATCTGCAGGGGGGCATCCTTCTGATTTGACCTACCTTGCTGCTGGTGGTGGTGGTGGTGGTGCTGAAGCCTGAATTAGGATTGTTAGTATTGTAGATATTCAGATAGTATTGCATAAACTAAGCATCATAACTATGGTGTCGGCCACCAAGGTAGAAGGTGAATATTCGTTTCTGAGAAAGGACTCTCATCTGGATCAATCTGAAGGTAAGCAGTAGTTGCTTTCAAATGGTTTTTATCTCTTTTATTACTAATTTTCTGTTTTTTGCCTCCTCTTCTCTGTAGTAAAATTCTCTATTTTATGAGTTGCATCGATTAGTCATGTTACAGTTTCAGTTTATAATATGTGCCTGGTTGATTCTTGAATAGGTTGGTTTAGATAAAACATTAAAACACCTAGACAATTTTGTAGAACCAAATCAGCTATTCTCGCTGGTATTTGCATTTAGAATAACTGATGTATTCAGTTTTTTTTTGTGATGCTAGTCTTAAACTCCTCTTTGTATCTTCAGGTGTGAAGATACATCTATACCGATTTGGTGCAGAACACAGAAATGATAAACTTGAAAGCCTTGCATGCTTTGAACAAGATGGCCCAAGTTTGCTTGATACCATCCTTCTTGCTCAGGTTTTGTAATTTCTGGAGTTGTACAATTTTATGAATTCTCAAAACAATGTTTTAATCCATGCTTTTTCTTTGCACCAGTGGGATAATTTGCTTGGAAGGGCTGCTTTGACTATGATGTTACTGCTTGCCAACTTAAGTTATCAAAGTTTTTTTTTTCATTTCTTCCATTGTTGAGAGTTTAGTGAACTCCTTAAATGGTGTCTGTTTGTTCGCATCAGTTTGCAGTATGCAACATCGAGTTGCTTTCTAACTTGTGGTGATAGTTAACACTTTCTGCGTGTACAGCATCTTCTTCACCTCAGCACCCACCCCACGTGCAGAATAGCAGTGTTCTGGCCAGTGGCCACACCAACATAGTGGCATGGTAGCAGTGTAATATCTCCGCAACTCTGCCAGACATTCACTCCGCCATATGCTGGAATTATCTTTCTCTTGCTTATGCTTGTAATGTCATTGCGCTTTACAATTGCTCAAATTGTCGTATCTCTCACTGACCAGTACTAAACATTGCCTTTGGTGGTGGCTGTTAAGAGAGATTATCCACAATTGTTCACATATTTGTATAAGCAATAAGGCACATATATTGGCATCTAAAGACAAAACCTTGACTAGATGGCCTATTTGAGATCCTATACTCTATCAAACCTAGAATTGGCTACAGTAGTAAGCCAGCAGTTGAGTTTGTGGGTGGATAGGAAAGGTGTGTTGGCTGTCAGGGGGTTTGTGATATACTATAGAGCATTGATAATTGTGAAATTTAAATGGTATTATTATATTTCCCTGTCAAAAACTATGACTGCTCCATCGACCCTATTTACAATACGGTGGCACTGAGTTTGTTTGGAATCATCAAATTTGAACTGCTGTACAGGTCATTGCAGGTGGAAGAAATTTTGTGGGTCAGCTGAACAATAAATGGGATTCATTTTCACTGAAGGAATACGACAAGTTCTTTGAGTCTTTCGCATGCTTGAAGCCAAATAGTATGAAGAGTTATGATGGATTGCTTCTGGGCATTTCACAAGGAGAAAATGATAGACCTGAGGTTGTTTCTTCAGTATCACTACCAAAGGATGGACTACTTGTGATTGCAAATGTACGGTTTAGTGTTGCTACAAATATCTGCCTTCCCTTCCTTGCTCCATGCTAGTTGGTATCTGCATTTTTTCTCCCTGAAGGCATATCCTGTTGAATATGGTCATATCTTCTTGGTCCCAAGTGCAATCAATCAACTATCTTGCTATTGGGCCAAAAGGATGATTGGACTGGCTACAAAAATTTCATCTGAAGTAAATAATGCAGCATTCAGGGTTTTCTTTGACAATGGAACATCTATAGTGTCAGGTCACATGATTTTTCAGGTAATGTTTACCTATTTCCAGTTCCTATAATCTCCAACTTATTTCATCTATATGTTTATAGAGTTACCCTATTTGTCAGTATAAACTCATCAGTTATCATTAAACCATCGTTATGCAGTTTATACCACAATGAGTCGTTACAGTGTACCTCAATAAATGTATTCCCTTTGTTGCTTCTATTCTTCTTCTTTTTGGCCATGTGTAAAGTTCATAAGGCAGATTGGGCATATATTTGAGCAATGGTTCTAATATTCTATTATAATAAATTACCTCTGAGTAGACAAGTTCTCTGTAGTAAGATTTGTTTAGATGGTAAAATCACCTGTTTGGCTTCTTGCAGTAGATGGTTGAGGAGAATCCAGTGTCATGTTGTCTCATCTTGCAGGCATGTTACTTTGCAATCCCTTTACCAGTGGAGTCTGCCTCCACTTTCACGGTATATGATGGAAAGGCTGGATCAGACATTATTGTGTCTGAAACAGTTGACTACCCCCTGAAAGCTCTTGTGTTCACCAGCACCAACCTAAAAACACTTGTCGGTGTTCTTAGTGAAATATCCTTTTCTCTGCATGACAATGCTACTGCATACAGCCTGCTGATTTCCAACAATGGCACAAAGGTTTTCTTGTTTCCGCAGGTAAAATCTATTAAACCTTTCATTCCATTTCTAGACAATTTTATTTCAGCAACCATTGAATGGAAACATGTGAATATCTAATACTTGGTTTATAAGGTGAAAAATCTGGTTACTGGCTGCTGTCTGTCTGCTAGGGAGTGTGGCGGCTACTTTGTTTACCACACCAAATTTGGTTTTGATAATGCCTCTGAGACTGAAATCTCCAACAGAATGGGCTCTGTTTCACTTGAGGATAGCACCTTTGAATATCTGAAACATCTTTGTTGCGCTATTGCAGATGATCTTGTTATGTAGGCTCATGCAGAATGTTACTGCATGATAAATGGTGTCTGTGAACCGCTTCATTTTTATAAGCTTAGCTGGTTGTCCATATATAGTGTGGGAACTATGTCTTAACATTCGGATTGATCAATAAAGTTTGCTGTTTTTAACATGGATCAATTTTGCATTTGTGCACCTGCTGACTTGTGTGGGTGTGGGTGGGGGGGTGGGGGGGGCGGGGGGGGTGGATCAGCAATCTGGATGTACTTGCAATGTTTTTTCGGCAGGTTTTGCTTGATTACTGAGATTGTTGCAAATGTGCATGCTCTCATCAAACACAGAAAGTGTAGATCTGGTTTTCCCATTGCAAATAGTAGCATTCTGAGTTGGAAGACGCTGAAGCATTGCCTGAACAACAGCAGAATAAAAGCAGTATGCATATCTTTGTGCATGGGTCTCTCTTGTCAACAATGCTTGTATTTGGTATCAGCAACTTGTGTAAGCATGGTCCAAACAACGATATGATGAATTGGACCTTCCTGTTGGCCCTCGATCTCCCTGCACAGGTGAGCAATCAGCTCACTCACACACACCACGGCTAGAGGTAGAAGAAAGGGTTGAGCAAGAGCACACACACAGCACACACCAGCTCTGAACTGAGCTCTGAAAACTGAATGTGGCAAACTGAACTAAGATTTCCATTGCCTTGGGTGTAGTATATATACAATCTACTAGTACCTTACAAGGTACACTAGTACACCTACTACAATGTCCTCTAGGACATGGCCGATGTCAGCCTCAACTACTAAGACATGGCTGAGTTAAGCCACTACTACCTAGAATACAGCCTGGTACAAGTGATGGCCTATTGCCATACTTGAACAGGATTAAGGACAGCAAAGAGCTGACCAAAGTGCCAACTCTGTTGCGCAGGAAATCAGAGAGGGATCAGCAGCAGATTATATCTTACACTTCCAACGACTAAAAAAGTGAAGTTTAAATATCGATTCTACTTACTGCAACATACTCCTATGCTTTAAACCACCACTGTCATGGCGCAAGAGTAGTGCACGGAACAATATATCTCACTAGATGGAAAATGAACCGAAATCCACAAGTATTTGGCAAAATGATTTATTGTTTATTGATTCATTCAAAGATCTGAGTAGCCACAACAGATCACAACCTTGCTCTTAATCATCAGCAAGTCATCATTACAGCTGAAAATGGCAAGTCACAGTTGCAGTTCAGATGACTGTGTTCAGTCGCATTCTTTGGTGCAGAAGCAGAAGGACCTGAAGATGAGGAAGCCACACTTCCCCCTGGTGGTGCCCTCGCCAATGCAGTGCTTGCTGCATGTTTTGCTGCTACACAGGAGCAGCATCCGGTATGTATCATCTGACCACTCGTCACACGCTTCCTTATTCCCACAGCCTGCAATAGAGAGCAAAAATATTACTAAATTAAAACATACCTTTTTACCATCAAGAGTTACAACTTAATAATTTCATTTGTTTTGTTTGAAAAATTAATTTAATTTGCCGCCAAGAAAGAATCAGATAGCTTGGAAGCAATTAATCTTGTTCTTCTTTGGAAACAATTAATCTTGTTCTATGAAATTGGAGTGTAAAGCCTTCGATGTGCTATAAAATTTAGCCCTGTTTGTCTAAGGATGGACTTACTTGGATCCAAGAGGAGTGTCATGATCAGCAGGCTGAGGCACAATGCTGATTTCACCTTCAGAGCTGCCATATCTAGAAGATACCTTCTATGTATCTGCCTAATATATGAGAACTCTTCTTATAGCCTGAAGACCATGCTTTCCATTTGTCTCCAAAGTAAATAGAGAACAAAGAAAAGGCAGGGTTGATGATGCTGATATCCTCAACATGGGATGCATTCCAAAACCCGACAAAACTTCAGTTAGCACCATTTAGTAGGAAGCCTCATGATGCTTGCTCCACACATGGAGCTTCAGACGAAGCTGATGTGTCGCATGGGGATAAAGATGCTGCCATATTCATGATCATTCCATTCAGTGTCACTTGGCACGCATGAAAAAGTATGGAAAAAAGTAGGCACAAGACAAGGGAAACAGAAGACTTACGTGAGGGAGAGGGGAAAGGCTCCTGTCATTCAGTTGTTGAGAGCTCAGAGTTGCATGCTGATAATTCAATGATTGATGATCACTGGATGTACATATCATGAATTGCTGTTGCATTATTATCAAGATCACAATGTAATTTGGTTGGTAAAACCTTCGGCTCGAAGCATCTGGACACAAACTGACCTCCTTTCAGTTGAGTAAGTCAGCATTTCAGTTGACAAGTGGTTGAATTCATCTAGCACAAGAAGGCTCCATAGCTGTGGAAGAAACCAAATTGGCAGAAATTCATAGAAAGAGATTCTAATTGTTTTTCTTATCTTTGGCCTTACCCCCAAAGCAGCATAGAAAACTGATTTCAATCTCTCCAGTAGGCATCTATTCCACACCAAAGGAACACCTTAACATGTCGCAGGAGCCCATGGAAGCTGCACAGCCATCTCTGCCTCCACAGACCACCACCAGAACAAAGGATCCTACGCCTACCCAAGCCCAACAACGGCTGAGCAGCAGCATCCAGCAAAACATTTCCACTCTTTCAGTAACATTTAAGAATATACCTTCATAATAAAATAGAACCATGTTATTTTTTACATGTAAAAAGTTTCACAAGTGTTTAGTTGTTCATTCTTCATCAATTATTTTACAGTTTTTGTTTGATACTCGAGAAAAATATTCCAGTTTCAGAATTGTGTCTGCTATTTGGAAATTCAATGATCAAAACTGAATGTTTTTTTGGCTGCCTAGCTCTAAGGCTTCAATAGTCATTGAGATGTGGTCAAAGCAAATAATTTGCATTGTAGCATGATGCTTGTCATATTATCTTGTGCTTTATTTGATGAGACTGGCTTTGTTTTTTGCTGTTACATTAAAAATAAAAGAATTTGCATATTATTATTTTGGTTAATAAGTGGTTCTAATGGAGATTCTTTGCGAAAGAAATATTAGCATGAGAATGTAAGTGTAATCTCCTGTTTCGTTGCTCCAATTGGAATGCCTGCAAGTAGTGAGGAACACATACAGACATAGGGTCGTCCATTACTCAATCGTTAAGCGATTTGACAAGTGCATCCAAGAAGAATAGAAATCACCAAGATGGAGCAACAGGTAAGACCTATGTTCAGAAAAGAAATAAGAATAGTAGAGTTCAGAACTATTCAATATTAGAGCTAAGGAGTAAGGACCAATAAGAAGTTTCAGAGTCAAAAGAAAATCGATGCGTTTATTTTTTCTACAGCAGTGCCTCTGGTCCTCAAGGCAACATAGAAATAGTTGAGGCAGGTTTTACAAGCTGAGGGTGTTACTAAATGCTAGATCACTTGAGAATCATAGCAAACCTCTGATTACGAATTTTACTGCATTATTGGATTGCAGGTTTTTGAGATGCAATGCAAGAAGACAGTTGCACATAATATGAAAAAAGTAAAAAAAAAAGGGTCATACAGGATATAAGTTTTCAAATTGATAAAATATAAATGGGTATATAAGAATCATATTCAACATAAACATAGCATATTTTTTAAATGTTTTTGTTACCTTTTATAAAAGTAGAGCCAATCATTTTTTTCTCAGATCCAAGGCACATGGGAAGACTGAATCCATTTATTGCTGAACTAGCTTTCCTAAGAGGGTAAACCATTGACTAGAAAAAATCATACAGCAGCATCCATATTTCAGTAAATCTTCAGAGATTCAGAACAACGAGGCAGGAGTACTAGTTAAAGAGATTCGCCTGATCGAAAACATATAAAGGACTATTGTTAGACACGAAACAAAAGACATTAATAAAGGAAAAGTACAGAAATAACCAGAACAAGCATCAAATAAGCACTAAGCAACATGCTGAACATGTAAATAGTTGTATGAGACTACAGAGGTGATTTTACACGCACTTACCAGTTTGAGGTACAGGGTGGAAGGCACATCCAGAGATTCATGCTTTAGAATTCAGAACTGTAAATAGATAGGGAGAGAATCCAGAGGATAGAATAATGTATCATATGAAGAAATGCCCTGCACAGCAGATGGGAACAAGCGTTTTACCCAGAAGAAAAGATCAATTGTGACCAAATAAACATTCTTCAGCAATGTCTGAGCAGCAGCATCCGGGAAAACAGTTCCACTCTTTCAGCAATATTTAAGAATATACCTTCGTAATGAAATAGAATCATGTTATTTTTACATGTAAAAAGTTCCACAAGTTTTTAGTTAGTCATTCTTCATCAATTGTTTTACAGTTTTTGTTTGATACTTCAGAAAAATATATTACAGTTTCAGAATTGTCTGCTATTTGGAAATTCAGTGATCAAAACTAAATGTTTTTTTTGGCTGCCCACCTCTGAAGCTTCAATAGTCATTGAGACGTGGGCAAAGCAAATACTTTGCACTGTAGCATGATTCAACAACTTTCATCTTATCTTGTGCTTTATTTGATGAGAATTGCATTGTTTTTGGCCATCCCACTAAAAAGAAAAGAATTGGCATATTATTATTTTGGTTAATATGTGACTCCAGATTCTTTGCAAAAGGAATAGTAGCATGACAATGTCAGTGTAATCTCCTGTTTCTACCGAATCGAAATTGGAATGCCTGCAAGTGGTGAGGAACACATACAGACATAGGTCCATTACACTCACTCAGTTGAGCAATTTAACAAGTGCATCTAAGAAGAATAGAAAATACCACGTTGGAGCAACAGATCAGTCCTATTGTAACACGTCCATTAGCACATCCCCAGCCCAGGGCCATTGGCCCAGCCGTGGCCCAGGAAGGGGGCCCGCGCCCAAGAGCAGCGGTGCCACCTTTGCGCCTCCCTTCTCTCGGAAGGAATTAGAAGAATAAAAACAGGAATAAGAAGTAAACTAGGAGATTAGAGTTTGGTTTGTCTAGGAAAGGAGAATCCAATCTATAAGGATATCTCTCTTAGTTGCTTGGAATACAAGTCATGTAGGGACTATAAATATAGGGATGATGTAATCAATCTAATCAAGCAAGAATAGAGCTATTGCTCCTCCCTCTCTGTTGCCGCCACCCCTTCTCGCTCTCCCTGCGCCGGCCCTCCTCTCCCCACGCTGCCAACCCTAGCCGCCGCCCTCCTCCTCCATAACCGCCACCCCCTCCCAACAGCCGTGTTACACCTTTCTTCAAAAAAGAAATAAGAATAGTATAGTTCAGAACTCTCAAGTGTTAGAGCTAAGAACCAATATGAAGTTTCAGAGTTAAAAGCAAAGCGATGCATTTTTTCCTGCAGCAGTACCTCAGGCCCTCAAGTCAACATAGAAATAGTTGAAGAAGGTTTTACAAGCTGAGAGCATTACTAAACTGCTAGATCACTTGAGAATCAAAGCAATCCTCTGCCAACAAATTTTATGCATTATTGGATTGCAGGGGAATGAGTATATACAATTATGTTCAACATAAACAGAGCATACTTTTTAAAATGTGGCTGTTACCTTGTCTAGAAGACTGGAAATAGAGCCAATCATTTTTTCTCAGATCCAAGAGACATGGGAAGGCTAGAACTGGCTTTTGTAAGAGTGCAGACCATTGATTAGGAAAAAAAAACATACAGCAGCATCCATATTTCAATAAATCTTCTGAGCTTCAGAAGAGCAAGGCAGGAGTACAATAAACATATTCACCTGATCGAAAACATATTTAGGCTATTGTTACACATGAAACAAAAGGCATTAATAAATGCATAAACAACTGGATCAAGCATCAAATAAGCAAATAAGCAAATAAGCAAACGTTCTGACATGTAAATAGCTGTATGAGACTACAGAGGTTATTTTACAGGCACTTACTAGTTTGATTTATAGGGTGGAAGGCATGCGCAGAGATTCATACTTTATTATAATTCAAAGTTGTGAATAGATAGAGAGAATCCTGAGGACAGAATAATACACAATATGAAGAAATGCCCTGCACAGCAGATGGAAACGAGCGGGTTACCCAGAAGAAAACGTTAATTGTGGTCAAATAAACGAAACAAGAATGACTGAGGTTTAAGGGGTGAGGGAGAAGCAAGGGAAATTGATGGCTGGGAAGTTCCGCCTCTTTGTTACCTTGGGTTAGTCAAGTCTGACACTTGGAATGATATTTATCAACTTGCGGCAGTGACTCCTTAGCTCCTCGCTTTCGCTTTCACTGACATCTAGTACTCGCAGCGAACTTGGAAGGTCATCCACCTCGGGCAGCGATTCGATGGCTGGGCATTCTTTGATACATAATATTTGCAGTGTATCTGGGAGGCAATCCTTGGGTAGTGACCGGATTTCTTGACAATCATCGATTTCCAACTGTTGCAGTGAACTTGGGAAGACATCACTGGGTACTATCTGGATTGCTTCACAGCTCCTGATCTCTAACCTGTTCAGGTTGGGAAGTCTATGCAGCCGTTTAGGGAGGGAGTGCAGGTTGCTGCAGGACCAAAAAGTGATATCCTCGAGGGAGTTGACAAACAGAAGGGCCTCTTGCTCCTCCGTGAAGCTCTTCACCTTATGATCCCCAAAAATTTCCAATCTCGTGAGCGAGGAAAAGATCAGGCTACGACGAATGGACGCAGCAGAGAATACAGCCACATCACCTATTTTGAGCTCTTGCAGTTTAGAGGAACATGATGGAATCTCTTGTTCATGCACCTGTGACTGTGAGGGCTCGGAATCAACAAAGGAACTGGGCGTTATCGTGATAGATAATTTGGTGAGATGGCCTTGTGCGAGGAGAGACAACAATCCCTCGCCTCTTAAATCCCCACAGTTGTATATGTCTAAACTTGTGAGAGAGGTGAGGTTTGATACAGGCACTGGCATATCCATGCCCTTCGCTCCCCCAATATTAAGGTGTTCCAGGGAGTTGGGGAAGGGGAAAGAAGAAGAGAAGGATGAAGACGAGTAGGCGGACAGGAACTTGGGGCAACGGTTGATTCGCAGCCCTCGGAGGGAGGTTAGACCTTGGAGCCCTCCTCCTCCCCCAGTTCGTCCATCTTCTTCGTTGCTGTCGTCATGTGGATTGGAACGGAGGAGGCTCAGCTCTAGGCAGTCGTGGATCCGCAGCTCCTGTAGTTGGGGAGGCAAAAGCAAAAGGCCGCGTTCTGCTTCTTCTGAAGCTGCTGCTTCTGTTGCTCGGCTCCTCTTGCGCCCCGCTGCTGCTTCACTTTGTTAATGTTAGCTGAAGATGATGGTCCGGGTGTTTCTGTCGCCCGCTGCCCCTTCACATTCACAGCCAGCCCTGTTACCTGCTTCTTGCATTCCCACAGCTCCAGATCTGAGAGTTTCGGGAAGTAGGTGAGTAGCTGTGTTAACTCCTTCCCACTGGCATTCCACTTCGTGATGGCCAATGATTCAACTGGAAACTGATATTTGACATGGCTGTCAGGTTCAACAAATGGAAAGGCATTACTGAAACAAGACATCTCTAGTTTCCTTAGGGATGATAGCATTTGTAAGTAATACAGTGGCAGGGATTCGCAGTTGTGCAGCCTTAACACCTTCAGTCCAGTCAGATTATGAAAAGCCAGCACATTCCAAAACGTGCCATCATTTGTATCCTTCTTTCCTCCAATTTTCAAACCATAGTCATAACTGTTTTCTTTTTCACAAACCAATTTACCAAGAGATGAAGTTTCTTGTATATTAATGGAGCACAGAGCTTCAGTCCAAGGAACAGGAGGAAATGACGATAGCTGTCGACAGTTTCTAATCTCGAGCTTCTTCAGTCTACATTTACCTCCTTCCCTTGTTGACAACCGGCAGAATGTGAAAATGACAATTCCACAAGTTGAGAGCAATCCTTAATGATAAGCACGTCCAAATAAGGAAACAATTGACAGGGGGCATGTACAGCCCACGTTTTCAACCCTGACAAGTTCACAAGTTCCAGCCTTCTCAAATTTCCAAACCTCTTCTCAGGGATATTGATTGAGATTTCCTCACGGGGCACATTTACTAACCACAAATCTCCTATAGGTGCAAATGTTTTCCAGTTTACATCATCTAGACAAAGAGATTGCAGATTACTCACTGAGAGGTTCATACCCAGCCATGAAGGGCAAATGCCTCCTCTGTGCCCTGTAATGGATAACTTTTGAAGATTGCTACTTGGCTTAAGCCTTTCAAGAACATGGTCTCCTAGTGTGGAGACATTGATAGATTGGCCAATATTTTCCCATTGTAGTATCAACTCATGTAGGCGGCTTTTTAGCATCAATTTTGCTTCATCTGTGTTGGCCCACAGTTAGCCTCCAGACCACTATAGATAGCCTCCAGACCACCGAGATGGCCTCCAGACCACTCCAGATAGCCTCCAGACTACTATAGATAGCCTCCAGACCACTCCGTTGGTCTAACAGGATCACCGGCTCACGACAGTGAACCACTCTAGCCGATCTTGCCGAGCACCGGCTCAGGTGAGTGGAGCACTTGACGGTCTCGCCGAGCACGCGCTAGTGTTGCCGAGCACCCACTAGCCGTGCAGACCACGTACCGGCGTTGTCCGTACCCACACACTACGGACGGAGTTGGGAGAAGAAGGGAGAACAGAGAAAGCACGCACAATACAAGACAACAGCGTTGGTCGAGGCCCTGTCTGTGTGATGGCAAATCTGAGCTCTCTTTACTGAATTGTCATACATGTCTATTTATACAACTCTAACTATCTAGTCCATGTGCAGCGCCCATGCTGGCACAGTAACTAGATAACCTGACAGGGCTGACTCTACGCCAGCCACTGCTTGTTCCTACAGTGCTACAGGTGAGCCGTGCGGCGCCTGCACATGCAGCGGCTACTGTATCACAGTAGGGGGCAAAGTTGGCGCCACCTTCCCTTGCTGTGTTCACACACAGCAGGCGGCTAAGTCGGCGCCGCCTTCCTCTGCTGTGTTCATACAAGGTGGCAGTAGATTAGCTAACAATCTACTTCTTTCGGTACCTGAACATTTTCAAGACTATCAATGCGCAATGATCCACAGAGCTCTTCCAAATATCCTATCTGCCTTAATTCAAATACTTTACATTCACGTTTGACGACAAATCTTCTTAACTCTTGTAGTGATTTTAATTTCCCAACCTCAACAATGCTAGAGTGTATCGCATCATCTTGAACAAGAAAATGATGTAGCTTTACAAGGTTGCTCATATCCTTTGGTAGATCATCAATGAAAGCATAATGTTTTGCATCCATGATTATCATGTGATAGAATATGGAAAGTTTGTTGGGAAATCTTGTTTGGTCTGGGAAAGAACATCCAATCCGAAGGTAGCGAAGATGGACAATACGGTAAAAGTTGTGCAACAAATCTTCCATGTTATAGGATGCACTTGAAAGAAAAATAACACGAAGGCCCTTTGCTTCCCTAAATAAATCACCAAAAGCCTTCACAGGGCAACCATGGTCTTCCCCAAATATCATCAAAGTCCGCAGTTTTTCAACTTTTAATTTTGTATCCAATGTATTGAAATACTCCACAGATTTTTTGAGAGTCTGTCTATCCTCGACACTAATGTTGATAGACAAATGGATGATTGATGATAGGACTTCTGAGGGGCTCACTTCAGGTTGAGAAATGTCTATGCTAAGGCATTCAAGTGATGAAACTTTTCGTGATAATTCATGTAAGAGATCATGAATGATGTAACAAGTTCTTCCATTGTTTTCCCCTTTATTTTCCAAAAATCCATAATTAACCAACATAGTCAAATGACTTAGTCCAATATCTTCAACTCTTTTATTTTCACCATGTGATGCCTGCAAAACTTCTTGTCCTATCCAGAAGTTAATTAGCTCTTCTTTTTTGAATTTGTAATCTTGAGGAAATAAAGCACAGTAGGAGAAACACTGCTGAAGCTGAGAAGATAGGTAATCAAAGCTCAACTTCAGTGCAGGCATAATGTCATTCTTGCCGTTACTATGCTCCCATTCCTTACTTTCTAAGATTCTAGTCCAGTGAACCGAGTCAAGATGGGTTTTCAACAATCTACCAACAGTTTTAGCTGCAAGAGGGGAGCCCTTTAGTCTACCAGCTATCTTAAACCCAGTTTCTAGCAAGAATCTATGCTCCTTTCTAGATTGATCATCACCACCAAAGATAATTTCTAGGAAGAATTCCTCAAATTCTTTATTTTCTATACCTTGCAAATATATTGAATGATCATTTTTCCGAACCATTATTTGTGCTTGTGCTGGAAATCAAGTTGTAACTATAATTATATTACCATGTACTTGTGATTTTTTGAATGGCACCAATAGCTGTTTCCATTAATCCTCATCACTGCAGTCCCATATATCATCTAATACAAGCAAAAGCCTCTTATTTTTCAATCTTTTCCCAATCAACTCACTAGCAGTACCATTACTACTTTCACGATCAACTTTAGGGATATATCTTTGAATCTCTTCTATCAGCTTATTCACATTAAAATTGAGTGAGACACATGTCCAAACTCTGACATCAAAATGTTCTTGCACTTCTCCATTGTGATATATATGTTGTGCAAGAGTTGTCTTTCCTATGCCCCCTGGACCAACAATTGGAATAATTGTGAGGACGCCGTGATAGTGTTTACCCTTTGTGATATCATCTATGATCCTCTTCATCATAAGCTCCCTCCCATATAGTTTTGGCTCTATACTTTCAGAGATGGTGATGGGGCGATTTTGTGCAATGTTTGGGGTAGTGCTCCAGTCAGAACCTAATAGTTTAATAGCACTAGAGAACTTTTTTTCAATGAGCTGCATTTGCTCTACAATATGTTCTATTCTTCGGGAGGCATTATCCCTATCAAATCTCAACTTTGGTGGTTCATCATGAATAGATGGCAACACATTAAGGTCCAGGTTGTGGGCACAACCTTCGGCATGCTGGCCACTACTACAGATATCATTTGTAGGGGCGGCTCAAGACCATTTGTAGGGGCGGTTTGGCCAGCCGCCCCTACCAAATCGTCTCTACAAATCATGCATTTGTAGGGGCGATTCCTAGACCGCCCCTACAAATCGATTTGTAGGGGCGGCTGTAGTACCAGCCGCCCCTACAATACCTATTTGTAGTACCAGCCGCCCCTACAATACCTATTTGTATGGGCGGTTCAGTCTAAAACCGCCCCTACAGTATGTTTTCCCGCAAAAAAAATCAAATTTACAATTCAATTTCGACCAGAACACTGTTTGTTTCCGCATATTCCATCCAGCGTTCGCGTTGCTGAACGCCCCGCGACCAACGTTCCGCCAAACGCCCCGCGACCAGCGTTCGCGTCGCCGAACGCCCCGCGACCAACATGAGCGAGGAAAGCGAGATAATCCCGCCAAACGCCCCGCGACCAACTTTCCGAACCGCGTTCGCTCAAGAGTATTATATAAACTACAAGCACAAGAGTATTGGATAAACTACAATTACAAGTTCAATTCACAAGAATATATACAATCCATCATTTAATAGACATAATTCACAAGGTAAAACCAATGTCAAATTCCATATACATTGTTATCAACGGCCTAGAGCTAGCCTTTCGGTCTCACAAAGGTGTTGGTACTAAGGATTTCTACCTAAGTCAGACTCTCGGTCATGGTAGGTGCCTTTAATGTGTACAATCTGGTCCAATATGAAGTTGCAAAGGTCGCCGATGAGCTCTAAGAGTTGATCATCCTTATATGGGTCTCTTTTCATTTCTTTCTCTTCTTTCCACTACAAGAGAACAAGTTTCGGTTTAGTATTTCATACCATGTACGAAGTTTTTATATTACGGGTGAAGAGGTTCAAACTTACCCTTAAGGGGTGTCTCCTGTAGGCACCGGTGTTACTCATCATAGAACATATATAGTATCCACAATGTACACTCCCAGGCTTCTGCTTGGGGCACTGTGTGTTTTGCATATGAAAATGTTAAGTAATGCTTTTGACAGCCATGTATTGGAGTACTGAAGAAATAAGTTACACTTACCGCACATAGTGTTTTTATAGCTAGCTTTTCCTTCCTAGTTGGATCATGCCTTCCGTGATGTTTAGTGACATAGAACCTAAATGCCCTATTCGAATTATTTTAGCAAATACAACTTGTTAGTATCCAAAAGTGAACGTTACAAGTATGTATACAAACATATAAGCTAATGAGGATTGTCGATATGTATACGTCTTGAGAATTGATATGAAGTCTTTGTATGTCACCGGGTCCCTATCTATTGAATCAAAGACCCATGCCATGCTCCTCCCGACATCGACGCCTATACAAATCCAGTGGTTGCTGCATGGATTTAATCATAGAACTAGATAAGCTCTTTTGCATCGAATAAAATATATCGAACAAAGCTTTAAGTATAGAGTTGAACTTACTCGAAGTTGTATGGTAGCCATATAGTAGTGTTGTTGGAGAATTTTAAAAGCCAGGGCAATGTATGCCGCAACCTTAAGGGACTCTTCCCTTAGTTTCGCCATACGGATGTGCTCTTTCTACCGAAGAGTCTTTCCAGCAGCTAGCTCTTTGGCATCCAGTTTCCACTGTTTAGGGTAATTAAAATTTGTTTGTGTTATAGCTTGAGGGTCTATATACCCATCTTTTACACTTGGCATTTGTTTGACAATGTGCACTTGCATTCTACAAATCACGGCGTGGGTTAGTTACAACAAAATTCAAAGATTACATTCATATCATATCGGGAGGACAAGGACTTACAGACACCACGTGCGAATTAGATTTATCTCCATTGCTCCGAGGTGAAAGCATGTCTGCATGTCATTGAAGTCAAAGACAATTTTCCCGGCTGGGCTTCCAAATGTGCCGGTGGGGAAGCATGCTTGTACGAGGTCTATGCTCGTTGGGAGAACACGCAAGTACCAATTGTGGAACCTTCTCATTCCAAGTGGTAGGCGCTGGATGTCCCGGTCTGGTAGGAAGGGCTTGCCTCTTTTATATGTTTTTGGGCAATCCTTTGACCATTTGATGGCATCAACATTTGGATACTGCTTTGCTGTTTGGTAGAGTTTGCTAGTGACGGCCTCCTCAGAACCCCGTGATGTGACTTTTTTAACTTGGTTCTCAGGCTTGAACTGGTCATGGGAATACCACTTGTGCACCGACGAGACATCTTTCATAGGAACATAAACTGGTCTTATGGTGATTGGATGCTTCTTTCGAAGTTCCCATTCAGGCACGTCCTCATCTTCTTGTGCATCACCTTCTTCAGGAGGCACTCGTTGTTCATGTATCGGCTATGCTTGTTGAGAAGACTGTGGCATCTCATTATGCACTTGCTCGGTACGAGCTGGAGAAGGTTGTGGCTTATCAGGCACATGCTCGCTGGGAGGTAGGGAAGAATGTGGCATCTCAGAAATGTGGTGGTCATGAGATAGTGAAAATATTTCCCTGACCTCAACAACTCGCTCCAAATTTGGGAGAGGGGGAGGCGGCGAAGAAGCAGTCAATATAATGTCCCATTTGTGCCAGAGGATGAACTGCCCCATTACGTCTCCATGTAACACCAGCCCCTCGGGAGTTGTGTAGTCTATCCTACACTGCATGAACTCGGGCTTCACGGTATGCACCTTGACCCTAGTGTAGTCCAGCGGTATCTTATTATTGTGGTGTAAGCCACCGGGAGGATGTGCCACACCCATTGCCACCTCCATCACAATGTTCTACCGGCCGCTGAGAAACACCAAGGTGCAACTAGTTGGTTTCCGTATGCGATCGACGGGGGTTGTGGCTGCAGTGGAACCTTGGCTGCTAGGAACTTTCGGAGGGCTGCCAACTAATGTTAGTTCTCCTGGCGATGTCATTAATGTCCATGGCTCCGTAGACAGTCGTTGCTCCTCTAGCGCCTTCGCAACTAGAGCCTTTACTTGGAGCTCAAGATTAGTCTCCCGGTCTCTGCCATGTTTCTTGTACATGTGCCTATCCTCTTCGAATCCGTGCTTCCAAGTTGTCCTTTTCCCTAGCCCCCTGGTGTGGCCTGTGTGCTCCTTGTTTCCCAAGCCAAGGCTAAGCTCGTCCCTCTCTCTGGAAGGATTGAATGAGCCCTTCTTCTTGTCTTCAGCATTTTTCAGTATCCTTGATACTGCCTCTTGGGTCTTCGGCTTATCAAACTTAAGATTACCGCCGGATGATTCTATACTCCTCGCATATATCCAATTCCTTGATCGTATCTTCAAATTCGTCACATCGATATTCCCAGCAATTGCGGCCACTTCGTCCATCTTCCTAAACTGCTCTTCCTTGGCATAGTAGCCACTGGGGCCTAGATGATTGTGGTGTTTGTTCCTCTTCGCCAGCTCGGTGTTACGGGCATTGAGCTCCAATGCCTCCGGTGAAGTCTTCTGAGCCACGAGTTCCTCCCATTGACTAGGAGTTATTTTGCTGAACTCGTTGAAGGGAGTTAACCTCTTTTGGATATACTTCTTGTTGAGCTCCGACCTCCAACGTCGGAATGACTCTCCCATCATCCTGAAAGCATTCTTTTTTACCAGTTCATGCTTACCCTCCAGAAATCTAAAATTAAGCTTCAGCTGCCTATCCCATAGTTCATCCTTTTTCTTCTCTGGTACCTCTTTCCAGTTACGAATTGCTGGGTTCAATTTATCTCTAACTAGGGCCCCGATCGCATTACGGAATCGTCCTCTTAATTCCTTTGGCTCAAGGATCTCCCCTGCTGGCCCGACCTCCGTTATCACATAGCATGCCTTATCTGGATATAGATTTATTTTTCTATCCCCTCATTTCCTCTTAGGCTTGGTAGTCGTGGTTGTGTCTTGAGGTTATGGAGTAGAGGCCTCAATGTCCGTCTCTATGGCTGTTGTCTCTGCTCTCCTTTCCTCTACTCCGTCTTGTCCAGCGAGATGTCGCGGACGTCGACGCCATCTTTTCCGAGTTTCAGGAGGGACCTATATATAGGACAGGTCAAAGTGTTAGTAGAGGTAACACAGCCAAAGCTTTAGCAAAATTTACAAGCTAAGGCTTTTTCCCTACCTCCTCGTTCGGGTCAAAATCCTTATCCAAATCTTCCTCCGTTGGCCTCCTTCTGGCTTCACGTGGGAAAGGATCTTCGGGACTTACATATCCCTCTTCTGAGTCATCATCATCATCATCCTCTTCTTCTTCGCCTTCAGCAGCCTCTCCTGCTCTTTCTTCTGCTCCCCCTTCCTCCTTGTCACACTGCTCCTGAGTAAGCATCACTTCTAGATCCTTTTCTAACTCGTTATCGAACTGCTCCTGAGTAAGCTGGTCCTCTAGTGCTTGCTCCTCATAGGTTGGCTGCTCATCATGCTCGGGGCATTGGGCTGCACTGTCTGGTGTCCGCGACATTATTTCGCGCTTTGTTCTAATAGATGCAAGAAAGTGTGCTTTAGGTACGCGAGAAGGTATAAGAAATCAAAAAGGTCTATAAACCAAAGTAGTCCTATAAAACAACAATATATCAAAAAAACGAGTAGTAGCAGTAGTAGAGGCCTCAGAAACATGTCAATCATCATCTGATCTTGAACTTGGAGCATCAAGGCATCATAACAGAGAAGAGAGGAGAAGGTAATGTAGGGATGGCTGCTAAAGATGCCAAGTTCCTCACAAGTTCTTGATCATCAGCTCATATTCCATATAATGTATGGACTTAGACAATTTCATCATCGGCAAAACAAAGGAGATGAGAGGAGAGGGGAGATTTGGCAAAAAAAAACAACAACTGCTTAACAAACATAGAGAGGAAAATGTGTAAAAAAAAGTAGCAGCTGCTTCCCAAACATAGAGGATTGAAAAAATAGCAAAAAAAGAGTTGACTGCTGTCACATGGTTGGAAGACCCCTGCAGATCAAAATCCGGTAACTTAGATGTGGTAAATAATGGATTAGAGTAGAGGAGTAATAGTAAATAGAGTAATAGTAGAGGAGTAGAGTAGAGGAGGAGTAGAGAAGTGTAGTAGCCAGTAGTTAAGAGCAGCAGCCACTTAGATACACGAGCAGTAGAAGTGAGTAGAGTAGAGTAGCAGAAGTGAGCCAGCAGCCACTTAGATACACGAGCAGCAGCCAGTAGTCGTAGATAGAGTAGTAGAAGTGAGCCACTTAGTACCATCCACTTAGTAGTATAGGGAAGTGAGTAGAGTAGCATCCAGCAGCTAGGGAAGAGAGTAGAGTAGCAACCAGCTAGTAGTAGTAGGAGTAGCTAGCAGTAGCAAGTAGAGTAGTAGTAGTAGTTCAGTAGAGTAGTCTAGGACAGTAGTAGGACAATAGTATAGCAGTAGAGTAGTAGTAGAGTAGAGAGTAGTACAGTAGTAGTAGAGTAGAGAGTAGTTGAGTAGTAGTAGAACAGTAGTATAGCAGTAGTAGTACACAAGCAGAGCCACTTAGTAGTGCAGTTGAGAGTAGTAGAGGAGTAGTAGGATAGTAGTATAGCAGGAGCCACTTAGTAGTATAGGGAAGAGGGCAAAGCAGCAGCCAACACTAGAGTAGTATAGAGTAGTAGTAGAACATATAGTAGGACAGTAGTATAGAAGTAGCATCCAGCAATGTAGTTAAGAGCAGCAGCCAATGTGTTCCAGGAAATAAAGCCATTAATAAGAACAATGTGCAAAACAATGTGTCTAGTGGCGCACGTAAAAAAAGGCGAAAGAGCTCATATGCCAATGTGTTCTAGGAAATAAAGCCATTAATAAGAACAAGTATCCTTAATCCCAGTCAAGTGGTAGCTTAACTCAAAATATTTACTGGCCTTCTACATATTATATACAAGTTTTAGGTTACAATATTTTTAGTTACTAGAAACACGTCCACTGAAAATGTTACATATTTAAGAAAAAAATCAATCTGCTGCAAGTAGAAGTATCGAGCTACAGTTAGAGATGAGAGAGATATAGAGTTTAGTATGGGAGAGAGACTGAAGAATGCTGCAGATATTTAAAAAAGTGATGGAGTGTACTAAGGGTTCGATTTGTGGACAGGCTCGTGTTTGGGGAGAAGAGAGCAGAGTCTAAAATTTATGAGAGATAGAGGTGTTGTGATGCAATTAGAGAGGAGAAGTGATAGACTGCAGTAGATGCAACAAGGCAATGGAGTGATAGTTTGGGAAATATGATAGAATACAAGCATCAGTAGTACCATGTTGACAAGATGGGAGGTGCTGTTAAGTAAAGAGGGCCTTAATTTCTATGGCAAGTGAGAGTTATGCAGTAGAAAGTATTAGAAGAAGCAAGCAGGGTCTAAAATTTATGGGAGACAGTGTGCTGCAGTTAGAAAGAAGTGATGTACAAATTAGTATACAGTTGCATTGATGAGTAGGGTATGGGCACAAGAGGACTTCACAGTGAATTTTTTAGTGGAGGTGAGGTGGCAGAGTTCTTTGTGCAGTGCAAGAAATACAGTTCAGGAGGTGCTAGAAATATGAGTGCTAGATAGAGAAAAAAAGGCCCGTAGGCTACAACAATGTACTAGTTATAGGCACGCAAGTGAAGGGCTCAAAGACAGTAAAGAGCAGTGACAGATTGCTGAAGTAGTAGATCAAAAGCACATGTAGGGATTGGACATTTCTACAGGCTGGCTACAGCTGGGTTAATAATATCCTTGGCCATTTCTTCTCAATGACAGATTAAGTCCACGAAATTTAAACTATATGCAGAATGATAACTAAGCAAGTAAAAACTTGATTTTCAATGGTAGAATTCCTGAAGAATTTTCGCTAACTAAAAACAACACTTCAACTGCTTTTCTTTTCTTTTTCACTTAAACAAGTTAGGTATTTTACTCTTAGATGCTTTTGTCCAAAGGAACTTTGCAAGCATGCACAACCAAGTACAAGAATAAGAACAAAAAACACAGAGCAATAACACAACTCCCAAGTAATTTATGTGGTGTTAGGCTAGAGCTCTATCCCAACAAAAACAGAATGCATTAGTTCTCCATAAAAGAGTTTGCAAGCTCTAGCAGATCCACTGCATGGCAGTGACATTAAGTCTTCCCATCACATGGCAATAATTAGCCTTCCAGACAATATGGAAAATGCAAATACAACGAAGAAAAGGTCCCTAGTAAGAACCTTGATAAATCTTACTATGGCCCTTCATGTACGCCCTTTCAAGTAACATATTTTGTTCAAATGCTAATAGGGAAGAAACAAGAAAGTACCGATACAGATTTTCAAGAAAGCACAATCCATAAAGAATTTGCTTTTAGCTTCTGATGGTTAACACAGTGGCCAGGGATACAAATGCATGGAAATCAGTAATCCACATGCCAGAACCAATACTAGGCTACTGGTCTACTCTTATTACTATTGCTAGGAACTCTTTTTCCTTTTGCTCTTCTACATTTTTTGTCTCTCATGTTGAGTTTCACCTCTAGACTACCCCAACTTGCTTGGGAATAGAAGGCTGTGTTGCTCAAATATCTAAAGATAGTAAAGGGAATTAGAATTTTATGTTGAGTTTGGCCTAGTGCAGGCCTTCTTTTGAACCCAGTTAAAAAATCATACCAGTCATTCACCAGCTGAGACAACCCTTTCACTAGGACCTAGTGGCGCTCAAAATGTCGAACCAAAATATTATTATGAAAGTTTGTAGAGTATTGCACCCCAAACATAATGTATGTGGATAGTGAGTAGGCAAAATTAGATTCTGATTTAATACATTTGAAGTATGGGTTGCTAAATTTGCTTCTGTTGGCACATCTGGCCAAAAAAATGCTAGGAATTAGTGGCTGGGTGAAATTAAAATCCCATTTTATAGAACCTGTGGTTTGAGTTTTGATCATCACAGAGGCCACTACAGTGGTCTATTAATTTCTCTCTGTCAAAAAAACTAGAATTTCATTGCAGTAACTCCCATCCAAGATTCCAATCACGAGAGGAAGGAGCCAAGCGAGCGTACCTGCGGGGGGACTCGACGGGGATGGAAGGAGTGGCGGCAGAGGGGGATCTCGATGGCAACAGCGATGGGGAGGTTCGAGCCGCGGGGCACACCGCGGGGAGTAAGGAGCCGTGCCCGCGGGGGGGGGGGCTCGACGGGACGGGAGGAGTGGTGGCAGAGGGGGATCTCGACGGCAACGTCGACAGCGATGGGGAGGCTCGAGCCGCGGGGCGCACCACAGGGAGTAAGGAGTTGCGCCGCGGGGGGACTCGACGGGGACGGGAGGAGTGGCGGCAAAGGGGGATCTCGACGGCGACGACGACAGCGACAACTCGCGGCGGCGGAGGGCCAAGGAGCCCTAGGGACAGGAGGGCCAGAGGGGTGGCGGCATTGCAGAGGAGCCCTAGCCGCCATGGAAATGGGGAGCGGAGCGAGGCGCTCGGGCTCTAAAACCCTAGCGGGAGCACCGTGGGCGCCGAGGAAAAGGTTGGGCAGCCTGACGGCTTCGGGAGGAAGAAGAGAGCGCCCAACACTGGACGCGAATTGAGGCAGCCCGTGGTTATATACCCTGGATGATTTGTAGGGGCGGTTCCCGATCCAGCCGCCCGTACAAATACATTTGTTGGGGCGGTTCCTGATCTAGCCGCCCCTACAAATATTTTCTCATTTTATTAAATTATTAATTATGAATTTTTTATATCACAAAAACACAAAGTAAATGTATATAATATTTTGTATTATTCTATATATGCACAAATATATATATATATATATAAACAATTGTAGTCGTAAAAGTTGTAAACATAACTCGATCTTGTCATGTGACTACAATTTGAATTTTAAAAATTTGAATTTTAAAACTTTGACTACAATTTTAGGATATTAAATGACCTAAAATGAAAATGTTGTAAACATAAAAGTTGTATAACTCATTAACATGTACAACTTTTATTTTGGCCATCTTGTCATGTGACTTTGTTTGAACGATTCAAAATTTAAAATTCAAAGAATTTCAACTTGAAACAATATTTTGAAAAAGTAAATAATTTCAGCTGAAAAACTCATGAATACCAAAGTTGTAGAACTTATCAATATGTACAACTTTTATTTTGATCATATTTTCATTTGACCAAATTTGAACAGTTAAAATTTTGAATTTCAATAAATGGCAACTTCAAACAAGATTTTGAAACATTAAATGATTTCAACAATAAAAGTCGTAAACATAAAAGTTGTTGAACTCATCACTATCTATAACTTTTATTTTGGTCACTTCTTCATGTGCCAAAGTATTAGTAAACATTGTTCACAAATTCACATATGGCTCATAGTTTCATGAACTATACGATAGACATGTTGATTTGTGAACAATATTTACTATCACTTTGTCAGTTGAAGAAATGACCAAAATAAAAGTTATAGATCTTGATGAGTTATACAACTTTGGTATTCATCACTTTTCAGTTGAAATCATTTAATGGTTTAAAATCTCGTTAGAAGTTGTCATTTTTTTAAATTTGAAATTTTGAATTGCTCAAACTTTGTCAAATGAAAAGAATGACCAAATCAACATAGTAACTTGATAGGGCATGATTTTAGAAAATTTTAGAAAAAAAATCATCACATTTGGAGCTAGTATGAGGGAGAAAAACTAGTTACAAATTTTACCCAGAGATTAAAAAGAAAAATCACAACTGTTCATGATGATCGATGATGAACAAGTGTGATTTCTCTTTTTAATCTGTGGCTGAAACTTGTAACTAGTTTTTCTTCCTCATACTAACTCCAAATGTGATAGTTTTTTTCCTAAAATTTTCTAAAATCATGCTCTATCATTTTAGTCTAGTCATCTATCTTTGTCACTAATTTTGAACAATTCAAATTTTGAATTTCAGAAAATAACAGCTTCAAACCTGATTTCCAACCACTAAATGATTTCAGCTGTAAAGGTGATGAATATAAAAGTTGTTGAACACATCACTATCTACAACTTTTATTTTGGTCATCTTTTTATTTGACAAGATTTGAACAGTTCAATTTTTGAATTTCAGAAAATGACAGCTTCAAACCTGATTTTCAACCACTAAATGATTTCAGCTATAAAGGTGATGAATATAAAAGTTGTTGAAGACATCACTATCTCCTACTTTTATTTTGGTCATTTCTTCATTTCATAAAGTGTTAAGTGATTTCATAAAGTTTTAGTAGTAATAAAGTGGATGTTGAAATAGATTCATATGAATGTTGTAAAGGGTAGTCTCACACATATGCATAAATGTAGTCTTACACACATACATAAATATATAGTCTTCTACACATATATAAATATATAGTCTCACACGCATGCATAAATGAAGTCTTACAAACACACACTTACACAAACACTCCACGTTCAACAACTAGCTAGCCCGCTGTAACGACTTTACCCTTGACACCTTTTCGTTCCCATGGTAATATGTCTTTGGGTAGGTTCTTTTCCATAACACTGATCTTCTTAGGAAAGTCTGTGAATAGCGGTATCTCATCGTAGTTATTGTAAGCTTCAACATCGTCCACACCATCAACTCCGATAATGTGTTGTTTCTCGGAGGCAACCACGTGCTTTGTCTTCTTCTTCGGAGGGAGGTTACTTTGTGGGTCAGACATATAGAAAACTTGTGCGACACGTGAAGCGAGCACCCAAGGATCATCTTGGTAGCCTAGATTCTCGAGGTCTAGGACTCTTAATCTGATCTCGTTCAGTTGGTGTTGTTTGATCCAGCGGCATCGAAACAGGGCCACCGTTATATCCCTTCCATAGTCAAGTTCCCATATCTCTTCAATGATGCCAAAGTATTGGATCTTTCGCCCCAATCCATCGAGAGCCTCTATTCGAACGCCGCTGTTTTGGTTCACATATTTACTATCCTTTGCGTGGGTATAGTACGTATACCCAATGATGTCATAAGCATTCCAAGATGTCATTTGTCTCGATGGCCCCTCCGCCAACCTACTGATGGTAATAGAGTCTATGGTTTCTTCAGGCGGTATGTTTTGGTCCTTCAACCATGTAGTTAGTTGTTGCTTATGCTATTTCATGACCCAATCATCCGAACGATCATTTCTCTCCGCCATAATGATAGCCAATTTTTCATCAATGTACGGTTCCATCAGTTGTGTACTCTACAAGACACTGTAATGCGCCTGACTCACCTCTTTGTAATCATGGTCGATGAACACTTTTCTACCACTGGTGCCCTTCCCAGCCAGCCTACCCTTGTGACGAGAATCGGGTTTACCAATCCCTTTCTATACTTTTAGGTACTCTTGACAGCACTCGATGACTTCTTCAGTACTGTAACCCTCTATCATAGAGCCCTCTGGGTATGCTCGATTATGCACGTATCGACTTAGAACCGACATGAACCGCTCGTAGGACCACGTTTCATGCAAGTAGAAAGGGCCCAGCGCCTGTATCTGATGAACCATGTGAATCATGAGATGTGGTATTATATCAAAAAAAAGTAGGAGGTAAACACATCTCTAGTTGGTTTTGTGTCTCCACCACAAATTCATGTAGGTCACTCAGCTCTTGCTTGCCAATCATCTTCTATGAGATCTTTGAAAAGAAGTAGCACATACGGGTGATGGCCATTTTCAAGAACTCTGGCTTTATAGCCCTAATTGCAATAGGTAGAAACACTGTCAGCATCACATGACAATCGTGAGCCTTGCAGTGTGTTATTGACAAGTCCTTCATCGACACTAGCTTCTTCACATTTGCTGAAAACCTAGTCGGGACTTTGACCCCCTCAGGAAAGTGCATATAGCTCTCTTCTCGTCTGGTGTTAGGTTGAAGCACGCCGCGGGCAGAGTGTATTTTCCATTAGCCTTAGGTACCGGGTGAAGCTGTGGCATCACGTTTAGCTGCACCATGTTTTTCCATGCTTTTAGACCATCCTTTGATTTGCCTGTGTCCATCAAGGTAGCAATGAGACTCTCAAAGACATTCTTCTGTATGTGCATAGCATCAATGGCATGGGGGACCTCCAAGTCTGGCCAATAAGGCAGATACTGAAAGAAGATCGATTGCTTCTTGAAATATACGCCTTCGACAAGAGGTGTGCTTCTATCTCTGTTTGTCCCATCCGGATTCTTCTTTCCATAAATGACGCGTATGTTTTTCACCATTCTGTACACGTGTTCTTCGTTATGACATCTCTCTGGAGGGAGTTCAATCTCTGAGGTGTTGTCATAAAATCTAAAGAATAATTTGCTACAGTACTTGTGACTTGTCTTTAAGAAGCGTCGGTTCCTTAGGTAAACTATCTTCTTGGATGCATCCAGGTACACCCATGTAGTACCATCCAAGCAAACCAAGCATCCTATATTCCCTTTGATCTATCAAGACAAAGCAAACAGCGTGGGGTAATCATTGGTAGTAACAAATATTATTGCTCTACATATGAAGTCCTCCTTTCAGAACGCATCGTACATCGGCTCCCCATGCCTCCATAGCCTCTCCATTTCTTGCATCAAAGGCTCGAGGAACACGTCTATATCAATGCCTGATTGTTTAGGGCCAGAAATAAGAATAGTGAGGAGAAGGTACTTTCTCTTCTGACACAACCACGTTGGGATGTTGTACATGGTCAAGATCACTGGACAAGTGCTGTGGTCGCTCATCCTCTCATTGACGGGATTCATTCCATCGGTGCTCAAACCAAATCGTACATTCCTTGGGTCATCGCTGAATTCTTTGTGCTTCTCATCGAACCTTTGCCACTAACTACAATCAGCCGGGTGTGCAATCTTATCATCATCCACCTTGCGCTCATCATCCCACCATGTCATGAGTGCGGCTTCTTTAGGGTTTAGGAAGATACATCTCAAGCGGTCGGTCACTTGCAGGTACCACATTATCAAGGCAGAAATTCTTCTCTGCTTTGCATCGTTGCCGAATGGAGTGTCCTCTGGGGGCTGAGATTCTTGTACCACCTTTTTTGTACCCTTCTTATTCCTCTTTTTCCCCGTGGAGGCTTCGTCCCCACCGTAAAGGTCATTGTTCTTGTACCAGCTGACCCCACACCGGGGACATTTATCCAGTGACTTGAACGTTTCGCCATGAAAAAGTATACAGTGGTTGGAGCATGCATGAATTTTTTCAACCCCCATTGTCAATGGACTTATGACCTTCTTCGCTTGATATGTGTTGGTGGGAAATGAGTTTGGTTGTGGCAGCACCCATGACAGGAGATGCAATAGATCATTGAAACTACAGTCTGACCAGCCGTACTTAGCCTTCAGGATGAGTAGCTCAAGCACAAAACGTAGCAATGTCCATTGTGTCGGACAACCCTTTTCAACACCATACATAGTCTCCTTCGATACTTTTGTCACATTTTCTAAATTTTCTAGACTTTTTGGGCTATTTAGTAAAATCTCTGGCCCAAGGGCTCGAATCATGTCCTCCAAATCATCTTTATCCCCGACACGTGCTCCACCATCATTATTGGCACCACCTTTGTCGTTACCATCCCACCCACCAGCATCACCACCTTGTTTATTGCTAAACTCGGAATCCATTTGTGCATCAAGCTCTGCTGAATATTGGGACAGGGATTCTTTGGTTTCGTCGTCGTATTCCTCTCCATCCTCGTCGTTAACAATAACCGTTTCACTATGATGAATCCACACTGTGTAGTCCTCAACAAATCCTCGCATAATCAAATGTGATATGATGATAGTCACATCTGTCCATACCATACGGTTCTTGCAATCTTTATAGGGACAAATAATTGTATCCTTATTCTCTATCAATGTCGTTGCATGCTTCTTTGCGGCTTCAATAAATTTATCCACCTCTTCATGGAAACCTGCCTTGAACCTTAACGAACTATACATCCAAGAGTTCATGTACTCCATCTTTTACAACAACAACAAAACAAACATTAAAGGACTACTTATTCCGATATATATAAAAATGAATCAAATTAATAATTACTTAAGAATAATTGTATATACTTCAGATATATATGAATATAAATCAAATATAATTACATGAAGCATACAAACACACCATGGTAGAGGAAAATTAATTAATGACCCATTTATCCATAAATAATTAAAATACATATTTGTTGATTACAGTAAATAATTTTCAAGACAATAATTAGCAACAATTATATTTTACCCAATATCTTTCATACAAACTCTAGTCCAATTTCATCAAACACAAATTTACATAAACGAAATTAATAAAAAAACCAAACCCTAGATTTAGATCTACATGCACATGAAACATCCATAAAACTAACTAATTATTCACTAAAACCAAGAAATATGGACCAAATAAGGGTATGATCTTGTTCCCCTACCTAATTTACCCTGGTACATTCAAAACTTGGGTCTAATTTGCTTCATAAGTAGCTCAAGCACCATATAAGAGAGAGAAAAATAAAACTCTAATTACTCACTAACCAACCATTAAAACTTCAAAAAAAAAGTGTAGAATAACATTTTCTTACCTTCTACAACCTCTCCACCAAAGGATTTGAGACCAAAACCTTCCTCCTTAGTAGATTAATTTTTGGGAGGTGTCCAAGGCCTCCCCACCTTTCTTTCACGGGTTGGAGTGAGTGACCCGAGGAGTAAGAAAGTGCTGCAGCCTTTTTATATGTGGGTCATTTGTAGCGGCGGCCGGTGATTGAGCCGCCACTACAAATCGGAGGTATTTATACGCGGGCATTTGTAGGGGCGGCTCAGTCACCAGTCGCCCCTACAAATAGCAACACCGAGGGCGGCTAGTGAGTGAGCCGCCCCTACAAATCCAACCCATTTGTAGGAACGGCTCGTATCACCAGCCGCCCCTGCTGTTCCATTTATAGGGGCAGCTGGTCCCTGAACTCCCTAGCACGTCACTGTAGGGGCGGATCCATCACCAGCCGCCCCTAAAAAAAATTTGTCCTGTTGCTAAAAACCATTTTTCACGTAGTGGGCCGACGTCCAGCACATTGCCCTGGATGCGAAAGTATTCCATCTCGTCCAGCACGTCCTCGGCATCATACATGAGATCTCGAAGCACCATCAGAATGTCCTCGAGTGCCAAGTTATGTATTACCTTGCCAAGGGTTAACTCAAGAATCACCTTCATGGACTTCAGCTCTTGCTCGAGGGCCTCCATGCTCGGGCCAAGGTTGATGGTGGCTGCCCAGTTCTTGAGCACGTTGTCCGCCAAGGAAGCCAACGCCTTGTGTGCCACCCAAAATGATGCATTCCGTGACCCTCGATTACAAAGCGAATTCAGTTTCAAGTAAGAATTCATGGTCCTTTCTAGATTGATCATCATGACCAAAGACAATATCCAGGAATAATTCCTTAAATTCTTCATTTTCTATACCTTGCAAATATATTGATTGATTGTATTTTTCAACCATTATTTGTGCTTGTACTGGAAACCGTGTCGTGACTATGACTATATTACCATGTACTTGTGATCTTTTGAATGGCACTAGTAGTTGTTTCCATTCATCCCTATCGCTGCAGTCCCATATATCATCCAATACAAGCAAGAGCCTTTTATTTTTTAATCTTTGCCCAATCAACTCACCAGGAGTACTATTCGTACTTTCACCATCAACTGTAGGGACGTACCTTTGAATCTCTTCTGTTAGCTTCTTCACATTAAAGTTGAGCGAGACACAAGTCCAAGCTCTGACATCAAAATGCTCTTGCACTTCTCCACTGTGATATATATGTTGTGCGAGAGTTGTCTTCCCTATGCCCCCTGGGCCAACTTAACAATGGGAATAACCGTGAGGACCTCCGTGGAATACTTACCCTTTGTGATATCATGTATGATTATATCCATCATAAGCTTCCTCCCATACAATTTCGGCTCTATACTTTGAGAGGTGGTGATAGGACGACTTTGTGCAGTGTTTGGGATAGTGCTCCAGTTAGAACCTAAAGGTGAAATAATGCCATAAATCCTTTGTCGCATGAGCTGCATTTGCTCTGCAGTATGCTGCATTCTTTCGGAGGCATTCTCCCTATCGAATTTAAACTTTTTTGGTTCATCACAAACAGATGGCCTTTCGGAATCATTCTCCCAATCCAATTTCAACTTTGTTTGTTCATCACAAACGGATGGCAGAGGTGACCAAGGGAACTGAATATTAAGGCCAAGAATGTCTTGGGTGCGAAAGTATCCCATCTCGTCCGACATGTACTCAGCGTCATGGTTGTGGGCACAACCTTTGGCATTCTGGCTGGCATCCAGCACATCGCCCTGGTTGCGAAAGTATTCCATCTCATCCAGCACGTCCTCGGCATCATACACGAGCTCTCGAAGATCCATCAGAATGACCTCGAGTGCCAAGTATTGTATTACCTTGCCGAGGGTGGACTCAAGAATGGCCATGATGGATAGCAGCTCTCGCTTGAGGGCCTCGACGCTCGGGCCAAGGTTGATGGTGGCTGCCCAGTCCTTGAGCACGTTGTCCTCCAAGGAAGCCAACGCCTTGTGCGCCACCCAAAACGACGCATTGCGTGCCCCCTGATAACAAAGTGCAGCAACTGAACCATCCACACTTGCCAAAACTGGCCCGCATTGTGGTTGGAGCAGTGCAACCGCTGATTTCATCGTGTCTTTTGTGATCCATGCTGGTGCATGATCCTTCATGGCAATTTTATTTAGACCCACCAAGCTGTCCTCACGCAGCACATCCGGTTGCAGCACCTCTTCCTGGGTTCCCATCTATGAATGTAAGTATGCAAGAAACAGTTAGACTAACTGCACCTTAGCTTGTTCACAGAGATTAAAGGCTACAAAAATATACTTCCTCTGTTTCTTTTCTAAGGCATACTATATGTATGGGGATTTTGAAAGTCAAGCAATTAGTAAAAATAGATTGTGACACCCACTTTTTTTTATGGTTCATGCCAAAGTTGTAGATCTCAACATGCTTTACAACTTTGTAGTAGACATCTTTTTTTATTTGAGATTGTTTAGAGATCCAAAATTTTGTTTTAATTCTGTAATTATGAAATTCAATTTTTAATTTTTTTGAACCATCTTAGATGGAGACATGCTCTATATCTAGTTTGCAGTGCTCAATGAGATCCAACACTTTTCTAAATGAACTTGTTTCCATTTGAGATCATTTAGGGGTCCAAGTATTCAATAAAAGATGACAAGGCTAAAACCCTGAAGACATGTGGGGCCCACATGTCACATATGTGACATATCAACCTAAGCCAACATTGAAACCACTGAACTATTTTAGGGTGTTATGATTTTTCCGGTTGTGAAATTAAGGGGATATGTTGTCCAATATTTAGTTCGAGGGTGTTGTTTAAATTCGATGACAATTTTAGGGCGGGATTAAACTTTATTCTTTTTATTACAATATAGTGTCAATAATATGTTAAAAAAGAAACCCATAGGCAAAAAACAAAAGATTGGAATTTTCAAATCCTATCCTATAAAAGAACTAAGAGTACCATATAATATTATTTAACTCGTAATTACCGTCTATCTTTTTCTGTCGATGCTATAAATTACAGGCACAAATTTAAACTTAAAATATCAATATTACACCAGTAGTAGTTAAAATGATATGTTAATTATTGATGGGAAGGGAGTGGTGGGTTTTAGCGGAAGTGCTTATATTTGTGACAAATTTTAAATGCTAAAATTATGTACATTTATGAATAGAGGGGGTATTAAGCTTGTTTCTTGGAGGTACTTTATGTGATTTTACTTCTAAAGGAAAGTGCATAGATACAAGTCAGTAGTCTCATACTTGTCTTAAGTTGTGCTGCTTAGGATTTTAAATAATATGAAAGAGAGAGATGAACATGAGAGAAAGATGCAGTTGTTTTACAAAGCAACTTAAAAGACAACCAATTGTATGGGTTCTCTATTAAATCATCTTCATATTACGTGTTGTATGATGACTCTATTTAGATTAGGACTCAAGAGAGGTGTGCTATTGGGATTTCTAATTCTATTATGACTTGAGTGTCTCCTCTTTCATGTATGAGAGCTTTGGAAGGGACTATATAAACACAGGGTGGAGGCCATAGGCATAAACTAAGCCGACACAAGGGTCTTGTCCAAATCTTGTAAGGAGCAATTAGGAGCGCTAAAGAGAATTAGGCTAGACAGTTCTATTGCACTAGATTTTTGTATAGAACAAGAATCAGTGAGTCCTAGAGTATCAAGTATGGTTATGGGAGAGCAACAATCACTTGTGTTCTTGGAGTTGTGATTATAGATCGAATTTGAGGCTAACTTCGCCAAAATCCTAATCTCTTATCATGGTTCCTTCAACGTCATCATTTAGGATTTTCTATTGGATTTGTCTACATCGTTCTTACTACGATGCATGCTTGTGTCATACTCACAATATCCTCTCAAAAATCTAAGGGTTACTACACATAACTAGAGGTATCAGATTCTTACGTTACATGACACTCAATGCAACCACCTATAAGAAAACACCGATATACTTAATTACCCTAAGGAATCCAAGAATAATAAGGTGAGGCTTATACTAATCTAGTAACCCAACGGGCCCTATGGAACAATAGTTTGCCGTCATCATGCTTGTTGGATTTAAAGTTCACTAGAAAAGCACGCGCGGCGTTGCCGCGCAGCCATGCAGGGTGCCCACCGTATGTTACCCAGTGGGAATATTCAGTGCAGGATAGGTACAGCAACAGATTATTGTATATCTAACAGCAGCGTCTTGGATTTAGTTTTACAAAAGTTAGAAGCAAGCCCTTAATAGTGCAGCATAGGTACAGCAGAAGATCATGTATATCCAACAACGGTGTGTTGGATTTAGTTTTACAGTCAAAAGGTTTGTCTTGTCCTAGAGAGACTCTAGCAAAAGTCTTGTCTTTCTTAGAAGACACTTTGGGGATATTTCATCCAACAGAGCATCTATACACAGCAAAAGATATGTCTTCCCCAGGAAAAACTCCGTAGATATGTTAATGAAGGGGCAGTCTTGTTCATACTATTTCATCTGTCAAAAAAAAGGAATATATATATATTAAATCTAAGAGGTGAATAAAACACTTGCATAGATAAATTGGGCTGAGATAGGTGTATGCGAGTCTTACCTTAGTCGCTGGCTTGTGCCTTTGGTCGTAGCTTTAGTTTTTGGATAATCGTCATCTTGAATCTCCTGTTTGATAATTAAAAATTAAGAACTGATAGGTATGAATGACAGATTTAATATATTCATTTTTTTATGTGCACAAATGCTAGGTGCGCACACCTGATTGTTGCTAGCACTTTCTTCATAGTCTCTTTTGCCTGATATAATTTTACCAGAGATGCTGCAGTATAAATTTATGACAGGTTAATGAATTATCGAACTTTAATTAAAAAATTTTATGTGGGGAAACACAAACAGTCAAATTTCTAAAACCATGTGACTAAGCATTTTAAATGCATACCTCGGTGGATCAAGATCCATGGTCTGTGTTTCGCCCTGTACTTGTGTTATTAGTGCATATATAGTTTGCTAAAAATGGTGTGAGTAATAATGTAAATGTTTTAGACTTTTACCTGGCCTTGAATGTTTTTAGATCCTATGGGAAGTACAAGTGGTAAATCTTCGTGTGCTGCAAACACAGTTGAGCTGGGTGCAACTGCTGGAGATTTGTATAATTGAGACATAGGTGGTGCTGGTTGCTTTCCAAATCTCTCCTTGATGAGAACAACTTCGAATGATGGCTCAAGTGCATTTATGCTTTTGTACAGAACCTTGACTATGAAGGTAAATTTGTGATTTATCAATAATATGACTTCTGGAGGAGTCTGTGTGATGTCATATTGCTTTCGGAGAGTCTCTGCACTTTTACCAATGAGTTCTGCTCCTCGTTTTTCAAAGATCATGAACTCAAGATTATATGTTCCATCAGTAACAAAAAATGATATCTTGTATCTGAAAACAATAAAGTACAGGCTGTTAGAGATTGTTTTTTGTGTAATTAGTATATAATCTTGTTTATAATGGGAAAATAGAATTGGCTTACCTCCAATCAAACTGGGTGTTTGTGCAATCTTCTTTAGTGCATTTAAAGTTTTTATCTTGATGTCTGATAGTATGGTTGTCAATTGTGCATGCTCGGTAGCACCATGGTTCGTTTTCTGTGATTGTAATAATGGTAACAGTACATTCATATTTTTTATCCTGCATGGATTCACAGTTTGTATATATAATTAGTTGGATATAATTCTTTCATTATAAAAGTCTAAGGTTTTTTGTATGGGTAAATAATAAAATTACCTTCTCAGTGAAAGGGTCTATATCCTTTAGTTGTAGCAATGTCTTTTGCTCGAAGCTCCGCTGGCTATCATCTTCACTTTGAAGATATAGATGCTGAATTGGCTCAGATACAAGTGGAAGACTGCAATTTATAGAGCCATGGGAGATAGTTAAATTAGAAGCTTTTGATAAGAGCAACATACATAGAATGTATAGATAGATTAATATATTTCTTTACCTTTTTTGGAAAGCTTTGATTTCAGGTATATCATTGAGGTTGATATACCAGCGACATGCTGACGTGCCACTTAAAAAATGATAGTTTCCCTTGTAGACTTTTATTAGAGTGCCCACAAATATTGCTATTACATGACTTTGTTGTCCAACTTTTAGAACCGTTTCTCCATCAAATTCTAGGGCTCTTTTTCCAACAAGTGATAAATCGATGGTGTTTCCACTGTAGCATAAGACAATTATAATTAGAAACTCTTGTGATAAAAAAATTCTCAATGAAACTTGCTTTTGCTGAAAACAATTTAAGCTGCTACACTTGACAAAACAGAAAAGGATAGGAGATCTAGGCTCCGCTCGGCTGTGCTACGGCTGCAGTGTTGTAGGCTGCTGATGCAAAGCAACAAACACAAACTGTACAGTAATCAAAGTAACCAAACTGTACAGCCAGAGTAGCTGTACCGATCAGGTTGCTATTATTTTGATTCATATTTTAGAGATTGAAAGAACATATAGGATAAAGTAGGAAAGAAAATATGTTGAATGTACCAAACTGAGATGACTTCGCAGTTTGAAGTAGTGTATGTCTTAATTTTAATGAATACCTGAGGTCCTGGAGTTTTATTAGTCTCCTCATCATTAAATCACCTGAACTTAAGTAAACATTTGCTGCATTTGACACAGCAATAATTCTTCCAATGACATCTGCAAGATGAAATAGTGTTAGATTTAAATAATTATTTTTTTATCATCTGAAAAAAAGTAGTGTGAAATGATTAGTTTATACTGTGAGGAAAAGTAGAGTACCTAGAAAATTTTCATTCTTTAGGTACTGAAGCAGGCTAGTAAAAGGAGTGAGCGAGAATGTGTATTTTGGAAAGCTGTCTGGCTGATCATTTGGCACGGCAATTATTGTTCTCTTATTTAGTCTGATCATATAGGGGTGGTCCACAACCTTGAATGTTGGCTTGGCTTTCTCTACTGTTATCTTCGCCACATAGACAATTTTGCCTTTTTCTAGATGAGGTTTGCAAACAGGAATTGCATCAGGTGGAATCTCAGCATAAATTGCATTGGCCTGTGGTAGATGGAGGATAAAAATATTAGTAGCAATATATTAATTCTGGGGCACATATAGTATGTTGTGTATTGCACATTTCATGATACCTTTTCATCAACCAGAACAAGGTCAAGGTGCTTGATAATATTTTGTTCATTGGTGCCTCTGTGTTCCCACATTCTTGATATCCGCACACATATGACATACTCCAGTCCTTTCGGCCGCAGCTCTGAGAGTAGAACTGGATTTCCCTGCATCTGCAATCTGAAATAAAGAGGAGTTATAAAATCAAACCACCTGTATTACTTCTTTATATACAATATTTTTAGTGGTCGTTCCACATGTGCCATCTTGATTTTCAATCAATATTTTCATGCCACTTTTGTTTGTAACTCTTGAGACTGCAACGTAGAGTTGTCCATGTGTAAAAACTGGTTTTTTAAGATATATTCCTACCTTTGATAGAGTCTGCCCTTGGCTTTTATTTATGGTCATGCTATAGCAAACTTTTATAGGAAATTGTCTTCGACACAAAGTAAATGGCCAGCGATTTCCGCATGTAGTCAAATTTATTATAGGTATATATGTCTTCTCTCCTATATGTGTACCTGTTATTATAACAGCTTCTATAATATTATCTGCTAAATTAGTTATTATTAGCCTTGTTCCGTTGCAAAGGCCTAAGCTTTGATTAAGGTTTCTTAACAACATTATTGGTGTTCCATTCTTAAGCTTCAATCGATGTGAAGGAAAATTATTTGCATTTAAGGTATTCAAATATTCTACAGGGTACAATACATTTGCATCATTACATGTATCCATGCAATTTGATATTGAGTCAGCACTAAAATACTCTCTCTGTATTAGGTACTAAGGTCAGTATATAGTCATTTACTTGGTCAACTATATCATTTGTTGTCGATAGAATAGCTCTTTGTTTTAGGTAGTCTGGATCATTGTATTTTGTTTTGAAATCCGGGAATGTAAAATTAACTAATGCTTCTATTTTATTTTCTGTTGTGTACAGTAGTAAATCGTTGGTATTTCAACTATGGAAGTATCATCGTCTATGTTTTCGTTTTCTGTATTACTATTTTTAGTGCAGCCATATCCAATTTGTAGAATCCAATTACTAAAGCTTTCTAGTTCTTCGTATTCTGAGTTGCTAGATTCTATTCTTTGTAGACGCATATTCTCATGTAACTTTAACTTTTTGACATCATCCCAAAGATATGATCTAAATATTGAAGCATTTATAATTTGTGTTTTTGAAGCATTTTCAATAACTGGAAGTATCTGTTTGGGATCTCCACCTAGGACGACTTTTCCTCCAAATGGTTTTTCACAAGCTTCATTATCTATCTCAGAAACTATATCCTTTAGGGATCTATCCAGTGCCTCAAAGCATTGTCGATTTGTCATTATTGCTTCATCCCATATAATTAGGTTAGTCTGTAGAAGTAGTTCAGCTAGTTTTGATCCTCTTTTTATGTCACATAGTGATAATTCATCGATATCTATGGGAATTTTAAACCTTGAATGAGCTGTCCGTCCATTTGGAAGTAATAATGAGGCTACACCTGATGATGCAACTGTTAGTACTATCTTGTGTTGTGCTCTTAAGTATGACACAATTGCATTCCATAAAAACGTTTTTCCAGTTCCTCCATGACCAGACATGAAGAACAAATTTGGTTTATTGTATAGCACACTATTTATTATCTCATGGAAAGCATATTTTTGGTCCTTATTTAACTGAAGGTACATTTTATTGGCTTGTTCTTCTAGTTGATCTATGTTGTAGGTTAATTCCTCTTCTATAAGACAGTTATTTTTTTCTAGAGAGTATTGGACAAATTTTGCGGTAAGTTATAAGTATTTATGCTTGTTCCATTCTTATTGAATATTTCAAGTTGTATGAGCAATAAATCTTGTAGTTCGATCTCAGTGGGAGAATACGCTACCGGATAGTGTCTAATAATTAGTTGTCGCTCAAGGTCGTCAGTCATTTTTGTCCAATTTTGTTCATAGAATTTTCTTTCGTCTTGTAAGTTACAAAACAAAAGCATAGTTACAAATAGATATCTTAACTGTGAGCTCGTTGCCCAATTTGCAGCTTCGTCGAAAGCTTTGTACCATTCATTGTCATCGCTTAGTAAACCCCGTGCTGTGCAAGCTTCTTTAAAAGTTTGATATATAGTGCCATTGTATGTTCTAATGTCTTCATAACTTGTTGCTCCTTTGACTATCATTAGTAGCATACGTAGGTAGAATCTTTCACCTTCTGTTGGGCTTGCATAATATAAGCGTCCTATCTTGAAACCATGTTTTCTCTTAACCCATTTTTTGTTTTTTTCGTCCCACCTCCATTTGTTGGGAAACTCACAATATGTAAGTTCTCTAGCTTCTTTATTACTTTTATTGGCTTCAAACCATTGTGTGAGCATTGTTTTTTTATTTTTTGGATCCGCAATAATAGCCTTTAGCTTTGCATTTTTTTGTAATCTTATTATATTCATAAAAGGTAGATGAACTGGAAGTCTTTCAACTGGTGGCCAATGGTAATGTATATCAAATCCAAGTAATCTCCAAATCGCATCTTGCTCACAGATATATCTGCAATCTAAATATTCTTTTATTTCGTCTATATCTTTTGTTTCTTCATTTGTTGGTGCGTCTTAAACATTTTTGATACGTTGAAATATTGCTTTTGCTCTATCTGGTCCTTTGTTTACATATTTACAAAGGTATTTTAGCAGTTTACTTTGGTTTACATATTCTACATTGATATGTGCTTGATATTTTTTTAGAAGTTGCAAGTTATGAGGGACTACCTATCTATTATCTAGGTTATGATTATCTCTACGTATGTAGAATTTGGTATCTCTACGTCGATATTGTGTGAAACCGTTATCTGTAAAATTAGTCTCGTCTTGGAACTCTTTTGGAAAAAATTTAGAACATCTACCTTTTTTCATACATGGACAATTTTCATTTAATGTTCCACCAGGACCATGCATCATATGTTCTGATATAAGAATACATCCTAAAGGATCTAGACGTGGGTGTGGAATCTCAGCAGATATCCAGTTGTCTATTATCTCAGGAGTTATGTCATTTCCATTTTTCTCTAGCCAAACTAAAATATGGACATGTGGTAAGCCTCTCTTTTGAAATTCTATAGAGTACAGAAGAGCTAATATTGGACCAAAGATTGTACCTATCTGAATATCTTTGAGCAATTGTTCTAGTTTCATATGGAATACACGTACTATAATATCAGGTCTATCATTCGGTTGTTCACCTTGTAATATAGCTAGACTGATTTCAGGCCATTTTGGATTGCATGTAAATGTTATAAATAAGTCAGGTGGTCCATATACACGACATATAGCAATACCATCATGGTAATTTTGTAGTATATAACATCTCGAGCCAACATAGCTTGATGATAATAGAACTCTTTTACCAACCTGATTTCCTTCATCTAATCCTTTCTCTATAGCATCAAATATTCCTTGAAGGTAGTAGGTTCTTAGTTTATCCTGATTTTTAGCAATATACATAAGTCTATCTTCATCTTCCATTGCACGTGCATCTACAATAGCTTGCTTTGATAATCTACCATATATAACGTAAGTACGGATTTGCCTGGTTTGGACGGAAATGCATATGGTACTTATAGTACTCGTGCATTGTTACTGTGTTTCTTTTTCTTTTATTGTTTGATGTACTATTATTTATGCAATATGGTATACCTAGCTGGAATCCTCTTTCACCATAGGGAAATAATAATGGATATTGCAAAGCCATATAGGCTGGATGCAATATTGATATGCGTTGCAACCCTCTTTGTTTACTACTCACTATAATATCTCGCTTATATTGTTCTAGATTTAGATCACCAACTATAAGCATTGCTAAATCTTCACAGTGTGGCATTTCATATTGTACTTGATCTCCCTTGTTTGCTCCTATAATACGAATGCTGATATCAATGCCATTATGTTCTTGAAGAAGATCTCGAGCATGGCGAAATATTTTAACTAACAGGTTGTTATTATCTAGCATTTCTTTATGTTTTATAACTATTGTTGGATCTAAATTATTTTCTTCGGGTTCTTCCTTTTGTAGGGCACGTATCCTATTTTGGATTTCATTTCTTGTATCAAAAATATATAGTTCCGCAAACTTTGAAGTTTTATTTGGTGGTGGTAATAAGGACCCTATGCGATGATGTATTTGGCCATTAATACGAAATACATATGGACCTTCACCTTTGTTGATATCTTTATCGATATTGCCACCCATTGATGTAAATGCAAATAAACTGTTGTATTGTCTTATCTTTGGTAAGAAATGTTTCGATAAAGGTTCATGTTTGTTATTTATGAGTCTAAATAGGAATTCATGTGGATCTTTGAAAGGTGGTATTTTGATTTGCCCATGTTTACAACAGTTGGAGTATATGACTTCTTTATTTTTCCTTGAGTCGGTAATATTTCTTTCATAAAACCAGAAATTGGCATTGCAATACTTACAAGTATATTCAGGTATTCCTAAGTATGATCTTTGTTGATAGGTTTGCTTTAGATGCTGGATATAATCTGTTGGAAATGAAACCACTCCTTCATTTGAGGATAAATAAGCATGAGCAATATCAATGTTTAAATGTAGGCGTTTTGTCTCATATTTTTCACTTTCGTCACTATTTCTTTTTCTTTTATTTTTGATCTCTGATATTTTCTGCATTCTGTTAATTCTTCTTTTTTTGCAGTCTGCTTGGATATTGTCATCCACTATAGTAACGTGCTTTCTTTTTCTGTATACCATTGCTATATATCTAAACGAATATTATGACAAAATATTAAGAAAATGAAAACAATGATTAGATAGGTATAAAAAATTAATTGTTTAAATAATACTTTCAGGATTACATGCTTGGTGTTCTAAGAACAATTTATAAAAAAGGGAAAAACAAAAATATTATGTATATGACACATACCTTTTACTTGGTTGATTCTCTCCAAAGTTTCTGTATGATGTGTTCCCTGTATTAATACACACCCCTTAGATCAACTGAAATAATAGGTTGATATTTACAGTTATATATTTATTCTTGTTCGAAACGTATGAAAGATATATGAAATATCTATAGAAACTATAAGAAAGTTTAATCCTACAAAAGAGACAAACAACAATGCAAATTTCAAGATATTTTTTGCAGATGAATAAATTATCGAAGACTGTAGCTATTAGTCCAGGCAGGCTGCGGTCCGCAGCTCTGATTCAAGAATTAGTTCTTCAAATGCTATTGGAGAGGACAGAGGAGTTGGAGGCGCCTGCCGCCGCTACCCGCTGGACTGCCACTGCCAGCAGCCGCTCCCTGCCAAATGGCCACCGCCAGCTTACAGCCCGCCACAACGTCACTGCTGCCGCCTGCCTGCCAGTGCCAGTGCGTAGCCGGCTCCCCGACGCGTAGTGCGGCCGCCCCCTGGGCGCACGCGACTCCACCGGCGCGAGCTCGATGGCCCTCGGCGCGGCTTCCTCTGGGAGACGCGGTGCCGCCGGCGCAGGCGGGGGTGTGGGCGTGCGGCGCCAACCACCTCGCAGTGGACGCGAGCGCGGGCGACGCTGCTGGGCCGTCACTCGGGGCGGGCCGGAGGGGCGAGGCCGCCGGGGCTTGAAGCGAGGCGGGCCAGGCGGCGGCGCGGGCGAGGTCGCCGGAGAGCGCAGGCCCGCCGGGGCACAGCTCGGGGTGAGGAAGCGGCCCCGGTGACCCAGGCGCAGGCGGGTCGCGGGAGCGGCGGCCCCTGCCATTCTAGCGCGCACGGTTCTCGCGAACGGCAAGGTGGAGGCGTGGAGGATGAGCACTAGATTGGGGCGGCAACGGGATTGGTCGGCGCTAGCTCGGTCATTAAAGAGCGCAACGAGGTTGGTGGTTGCCGCAATCCCTTTCCCACCGGGCCCTAGTTGCCTTCGTAGCCCGGCCGATTGGCTATCCGCTTCGATCTCCTCCTCCCTTTCCTCTACTCTCTGTCGGAAATCTTACGGTCCGAACGTTCGGACCGGAGCAGCGCGCCGACGATTCCCGCGCGTTGGCTTCCCGCGCGTGACCATTCCCGCGCGTTGGCGAGTACGACTGAATTGGCCCAGCGACGGATGCAGTGGCCCACGTAGCGCAGCGAGCCACCGACTCCACGAAGAGCACAGCGACGCCGAGCTTCTCTTCTCTTTTTTCTTTTTTCTTTTTTTGTTGTCAACTCCCGATAGGCTGGTAGAGCTTCTCTCTCTTTTTTTCCTTTTTATTATATTTCTTCTTTTCTACTCCGGGTAGGCTGTTATGTTAGTTTCTCCTTTAGTTTTTTTCTTATATTTGTTTTTTCTTTTCTTTTCCTTTTCTTTTCTTTCCTTTTTATTTTTCTTTTCTTTTTCTCTCATTTGTTCACATAGTAGTTATGTGATGTTTTTATTTACTTGCCTCTATTAGGTAGCATTTCTATTTTATGGTTTTTATTTTCCTTGTCTTTTGTCTATCTTTGATTGTTTTTGTTCAATCTTTTATTAGTTATTTTATATTTAAGTTAATTATTTATTTCTATATATTCATAGCCACCGAAAAAAATAGCGCGCTATTTCGACGCTATAGCGGCCCACAGGAACTGACGCGACGCAATTGCTCATTTTTGCGCTATGCGCGCTATTGCCGCTATTGCGTGCTAAAGCGCCGCTAAGTGCGTTTAGCGCCATAGCGCCGCTATTGCTCTGCCTGTGCTGTGGATGTGGAATGCAAAGTGTGTACTTCATGAGTTTATGGCTTTATGCATTTAAACTTTAAAGTTTAATCCCTTTATGATTGTTTGGCTTTGCATGTATGAACCTCATGTGGTTATGTTGCCTGTTTGGCTATCTGCTACTTTGCTCTTATGATTATTATGGTGGATGTTATCAGTTATCACTTATGAGTTATGAGTTATCAGATTGAGACATTGAGTGATTGAGGATTGACAGATTTTTATGTTTTCTGGAATTGTAAACAAATAGTGTGCTATAGCGTGCAAATAGCGGTGCTATAGCGTGAGTAGTCAGTTGACGCTACTGCATTTAGCTGCCGCTATAGCGGAGCCATAGCGTCGCTATAGCGTTCGCTATAGCGCCAATAGCACCCAGGACAGCCTCACGCTAAAATTGATAGCTCGCGATTTAAAACGTTGTTCATAGCATTAGTTATTTCTCTTTTTTCTTCTTTTTATTAAATTTTTATGTTTTCATATTTATTTTATGTATTCATTTTATTCATGTTTTATTATTTTGCATTATTCTTTCTTTTCTTCTATTTTTCTGCTTCTCATTTCTTTTTATGTTTTTTGTTTCATTTTATTTTTCTATTTTTCACTCTAGTATTTTTTTCTTATTTGTTATTTTACTCTAATTAATTACTTTAATATAATTTTACTTTTTTACTTCCTATATTATGAGATACATGTGATGTTTATGTAGTATATATGTGATGTTCTATGATGGATTTTTATGTACACCTAGTATACATATGATGTTCGATTATATATTTTTTTGATGTTCAGGTAGTATACAAGTGATGTTCTATGACGTAGTTTGGGATAGTCTATGATGTATATTGTGATGTTCATGTAGCTTACATGTGATGTTCTATGATGTATTTTGTGATATTCACGTAATATACATGTGATATTCACGTAGTATACATGTGATGTTCTACTACGTATTTTGTGATGTTCACGTACTATACATGTGGTGTTCTATGATGTATTTTATGATGTTCAAGTGGTATATATGTGATGTTCTATGATATATATTGTGATGTTCGCGTAGCTTACATGTGATGTTATATAATGTATTTTGTGATATTCATGTAATATACATGTGATATTCATGTAGTATACATGTTATGTTCTACTATGTATTCTATGATATTCACGTGGTATACATATAATATTCACGCGATATACATGTGAAGTTCTATGATGTATTTTACGATGTTCACGTACTATACATGTGGTGTTCTATGATGTATTTTTGTGATATTTAAGTGGTATATATGTGATGTTCTATAATGTATTTTAGAATGTCCATATTGTATAAAATGGAATGTCCATGATTATCTTGGAGTATTTACATGGTACTCATGAGATGATTTGGCGCCAATCATCGCATCCAAGCGTTCGACGATGACAGAGGTGGAAGGTGGATGGGTGGCGCATGTTTCTGTTTGTTTTTTTATTATTTATTTTCTTTTTTATTTTATTTTGTTTTCCTTTTATATAACAATACATGTATACTATGTAGTATGAATGGGATGTTCTATGACTGTCTTTGAGTATTATATAGTACGTCGGACATATTATATAGTATATTTTTAAGGCTTTTCAAAACTTTAATAATATCCATGTGATAATATTGTCTCTCTTTTACGTGGTTTTTTATTTTTTATTTTTCTTTATGCTTTGTTCTATCTTTTTGTCGATGCGAAAAAGTGACCAACAAGTAAATATTTGTAGTTTTACCGTGTGTTGTGATCGGATATGGCCTAGCACTCAATGACACAGGATTTATACTGGTTCAGGTAATGTGCCCTACGTCTAGTTTCGGTCGATCGATGACTTTATTCCTGAGCCCAGGTGCTCAAAGTTTGCTGTGGGGTTACAAATAGGTATGGAATGAGAAGGGGGTGTTAGAGGCCCGGTCGGCCTCTAAACCAAGTGGTTAAGAGTGACAGGTGCTCTAACGTGCGCTAAGTATTGGAGCGTATGCTCTGTGTTGCTATTGAGATCTAAGCTGTGGAGTTGTTCGAATGCTCAGGTTCTCTAGAGCCAGATCCAAAGAGAGAATCCAGTGTCCATCCCTGTTGGGAGAGAGCGCATCCCCTTTTATAGGTGAAAGGGATGACCTTACAAGTTAGAGAGAAACAGAGAGTGTGTGTACGTGTGGTACATAGTTTTGTTGCTCACGCCATCGGGTACGAGACGATTGTCGGCGCCCATAATACTGTTTATGCCCAGACGTGTCTGGCAGGTTTTATCATGTTCGTCTGGTATGGTAAATATCGGCGCCTACAATACTGTAAGACAAATATCGGCGCCCACAACACTGTTTTGGTTCTGACACGCCTGGAAAGTTGCATAGTGCCCGTCTGGCATGACCTGGGGGCACCGTCCTGAAGGCGCGCAGGGTATGGCAGGGTACAGTCCTTAGTATGGCGTTTGACTTAAATGCCTTACCTTATCCACTCCGCCTGACCCCTGGGCCCTCACCGATCGGGCATCCCCGGTCGATCGTTCCCAGTCGGGCCCGACCGTGTCGGTCGGGGAAGGGTCCCGAGCAGATGTCCGACGTATCTCTGGTCGGAAAAGGAGGTTGAAGTCGGACTGTGTCCCCATCTTGGCCAGGTCTTCCGATCGGGTACCGGATCGTTGCCTCAGCCTGCCATTACGTAACCAAGCCGGCCCAGAAAGTGCGCATTGTTGCTACGCCGTCCTGCTAGGCTGAGTTTTTGGAGGGAAGCGGGTACATTGGGGACCCCGGGTTTATGAACTCGATACTTTTATTATTCTTTCTATTTTATATAATGTTATATATTTATTATACAATTCTATATATTTTCTAATTTTTGTCGTTCTCATTTTTTAGTTTCACAGATATTATAATACTAATCACTTAAACCTATAATTTATTTCCTTAGATTTGGAGTACTATTTATCTAAATTGAGAATATTTTTATTGTGAAGACGGAACATTGTTTTCTGAACCTAAAATATTGCCTCTACTCAGTAAAACAAAATGTTCTATCTTTTACTAGATAAATGTTCATTAACAAAATTTTATCTAAATATATTCATGTGGGGTCTTATTTTGAAGGATTTATTGCAAGAAACACGACGGTGTAATCAGAATTTAATTTGAATACTCAGTTTAGGAGTTATGACTTTTTTAATTTGTACAGATATGACATCAGTGCATGCAAATCATGCGGAAGAAAATCACCACATGAAAATTCTGACGTGCAAAAAGGTACGACGTCAGTTCATGCACTCACGAAGCATGCGTTTGCAGGCTCGTATTCAATCGAAACGGCCCACGAAAAAAGCCCAGAAATCAAGCGCGCGCGCGCTGCTGCCGGCGCGAGAATTCCGTCCGAACGGGCGGACTGTAGCAGCCCCCGCTCTCCGCCCCCTCGCGATCCAGACGAGCAAGGCAGGAGGCGGCAGGGAGATAGAATCATAGAATAGAATGAATGCAGGAGGATTTTTTTTTACCGGCAATGATTCAGAGTCGGAGCATTGAAACTTACCTCTTAGATGATCTTTTTCCCAACCCAGATGGATGATCTGTGCAGTAGAAAAATATTACTGAGTGTAAATAAGTTTCTGAAGAAGCTGTGCTATATAGCTTAACTGAAAGAGATTGGGAGCTCAAGGGACAGGCGGCCCGTATATATAGTTGGTATTGGTATAGGTGACGGTCCTGGTATTTTCTGGAAGAGTTTCTACTACCGCTACTGAGGTATGACACTGTAGAAAGTAGTTGACGTGGCCTTAGAGCTTTTGCCAGCGCTGTTAAGGTATGGCACTGTAGAAAGTAGATGAAGTGGCCTTCTAATTTGCTTGAGCTTGGCTCAGAATTAGAGTGTAGAGATTCCAGAAGTCTAAACTGGGACATGATAAGAATCAAATAGGATTGTTTTTCTCTTCATCGAACAAAAGCGAGCCTCATGTTATTAAGCTTATTTTTTTCCTTAAAAATGTAACCTTTCATATTGATTGGTAAGAATATTTGAGCAGACGGTTTGCATCCCACTAAAAAAATAATGAAAAGGAAATACTATTTATGGAATTTCCCACACATTATCTGTTAGTTTTCACTAAAGAAACATATCATTCATTACAAGCATATCAAGTTGGTTTTAAGAAAAATAATTAAAGCACATATCATGACTATACCCCAAAATTAGCCTATTCTAAAGTTTAAGATACTTTCCATACTCAAATAAAGCAATAAAGTTCAGAAAGGGCTGCTTACTCAATGGGGATATAAGATATCATACCTGGTGTTCTACCGGTAAATCTTCGCCATTTCGAACACAACTTTCTTCTGCTACATTAAGAATTTCAATTATATTTGACAAATTTGGCCTTTTCTCCTTCTCATGGTGCACACATTCCAAGGCTATGTTGATGCATTGTTTTACTTGTTGGGTATGTAGTTCCAGTGCTGTATACTTCGATGATCTTTCGAATCTATTCCTCCAATTACTGAGCACCTACACAATTGCATATATAATAAATGAGCTAGAGCGATGGTACACATGCCGAAGATCCATTAGTTCTTCTTATTACTTTCTCTGTGAAGTGCTGGATTTCTATTTCGGTGCTTAGGCGATAGTCTGGATAGTCGTCCTTGCAGCCTTTGAGTATCTCTATAATTATGACACCCAAACTGAATATATCTGCTTTCTTTGAGATTACGCCATTATCTATGTATTCTGGTGCCATGTATCCCCTGCAGTAGACATCAAGAGTTTGAGATGGTGCAAGCATAATTGAGACCATTAATATATTACTAAGAAAGCAAACGGTATTTGTTGTGGGGTGTAGCTTACCTGGTTCCCGGGGGATTTGCAGTTTTAGTGACAGTCTGCGATTTTTGTTCACCCAACAACCTTGCCAAATCAAAATCCGCAATTTTTGGCATCATAGTATCATCCATTAATATATTTTGAGGTTTAAGATCCAGATGAATAATATTACACCCATGAAGGAAATCCAAACCGTGGCAAATTTCCTTAATTATCTTGTATCTCGTGTTCCACTCAAGACCGGAAGATTCATCTGTAGATATACTTTTTCTTGACATAATTAATCTTGTCATCCATGCTTAATAAGAAGAGCAATGAAACACATTTTGTGTGGTTGAGTAGCATTAATAGTAATGTCTAGTTTCTAGCTCGTCCAAAAACAAAGTTATTCTAGTTACATAGTCAATTTAAGTTTGACCAAATTTATAAAGAAGACTATCAACATTTATAACACCAAATAGAGATACTATCAAGATATATTTCATGATGGATCTTATTTAGTACTATAAATATTGAGGCAATATATTTATTTATTTAAGATGTTTATTGTATACTATACTTGTTTAAATCTAAGATATTTTGACTCAAGGTGTGTTCTAACAATTTAAACTTGAGAAAATGAGAAAAAAAATAGGGAGATGATAAATGTATGTCCGTCATCCCGTGTTTCTGAAACGTACCTGAAAGATGCTTATCAAGGCCTCCATTACACATATACTCGAAGCATAGAATTCTTGTCTGTTCGTAAACAATAGCACGTTTCCCGTTCTCTTGCTTCTTTATCACCCCCTTTGATTCAGCACAGTACCCTAGAAGCTGTATTACATTTGGGTGTTTGATAAGAGAAGTGGCCACTTTCTGGAACTGTTCATCACCCTTCACTACATCACTACTATTATGAAACTTCTTCACAGCAATAAATGAATCGCCCTGGCGGAGAAGTCCCTTCATAGAATAGTTGTGATGTTGATCCGTTCATTAGTTACGGCTGCCAACATTTATTTGTAAGTTGGAGCAAAAAAGAATTCATCATAGGTACCTTGTAAACCACCCCGTACCCACCCCTCCCGAGTTCTTGCTCATTGCTAAAACAATTTGTTATCGATCTCAAGAAGTTTAGGGGCAGAGAAATTGGTTCTTCTGCGGTCGGATCCAGAAGCTTGTTCTCCATATCCAATATCTCACGGCTGTCCATTCCTATTTACGCGGAACCTGCTTTAGAGGGAAATTATATGTTAAATACTTGTGCTAAACGGAGATTGGTAGGGTATTCCGATTAATGATATGAGCGGCCTTTCATAAAAAAAATGATATTAAGTGGCCCCCAGGCTCCCAGCATGTATATATTAATATTATTACTTGGTCCGATCTACTACAACATGCTAGCAAAGAACCAGATGTAACCAGGGGTGCCCAATTTTTTACAATTTGGCTCTTTTTTTTTTGAAGAAAATTTACGTTTAGCCTCCTGGGAGACGTAAACTCATCTTTGAACCCTGGGGGTCAGCGCTAAGACTCATGGTTCCGAGGTAACAAGTCTTGGCGTCACAGATCTTGGATTCAAGGTGCCTCACCGAGCACAGCAGGGCATCCTAGGTGGTGTTGGCCGCCGCAGCTCTCTCTCGCGCTCTATCTCTCCCTCTCTCACGCTCTCTGTCTCTCCCTCTCACCGTCGCCGCCAGCCAGCCTCGCCGTCGCCCGCGCCACCTCCGCCGGCTGCCGCCCGCTCCACCACAGCAGGCCACCGCCCTCTGTCCCCCGCGCATCGGTCGCCTGCTCGTCCCTCTCCTCCTCCGCTGCCGCCGCCGCCGACGGTGCCCGCCACGCAGCGACAGGCCGTGTCCGCCTCCGATGCCCCGTCCCATCCTCGCCCTCCGACGCAGCGGCACCGCCATCGGCACTGGAGGCACCGGCCGCCGCCCCTGCCCCCGCTCCAGCCGCCCAGGTGCCCGCCACGCAGCCAGGGAGGGCGCGACACCTCCACGGAGGGGAATCCAGGGTGGGCGGACGGGAGGAGGAGCGACCCTGCGGTTGGCTGGCTCGCCGGCGCGGCTTGCGGCGGCCACCTGGCGTACCACCGCGCTGGAGTGGAGCATGAGCTGAGGAGCGGCGACGAAGCAAACAACCCCAGCAGCAAGCCGGTAGGCAAGCAGCGAGATAGTTCACTAATCTCACTTGCAGCAGCCTTGCGCACTGGTAGCCATATGGTAGGAAACTAGGAACATAGGATTGTACTAGCACATTGGTAGCACATTGCACATTGCTGTGACAAACTAGGAACACACATTGGTAGCTATGTGGTAGGAATGCAAATTTGTAAAATTCGCAAGCAATTAGTAATTTATAAAGATATTTTCTTCAGTGTGAATGAAGATGATATAATGGAGACTTTTGTGGCTGTTAGGAAGCCTAAGCCCAACATGGAGAATAGTATTGTTGTCTTATTTGAACTATCCTAGATTGTTGGTTCTATTCTACTGATGATGTGCTATTACAGTTATTTAGTGATTTAGTGATGTAATTTAGTTAGCTAATTTAGGTAGATATTTATTTAGCTAATTGAGATAGATAGATAGATAGTTAGGTAATTTAGTTATATAGGTAGTACTTGTAGTAGATGTAGTTAGATAGATAGGTGGTTTATATTAGATATTTATTTATTTAGTTAGAGAGTCAAAAACTTTTATATGTATGTACTCATATTAGTTAAACCCGTAATAACTTTAGTGTTGTGCATACCAATTAGATGGACAATGTAGTCACCCTGTATCATGGAGGAAAGTGTGGAGGAAGATGAGTTTGGGAATGTCAGTTTTGTTGGAATGCAAATGGTGCCAGTGATATTCGATGATCGGCCAATGCAAAAATCACGTGTGATCAATTTCAGGAAGTATAGGGGCACAGAAATTGGTCGTGCAGTTGGATGCAGCAGTTTGTTCTCCAACTCCAGTATCTCACTTTCAGTAGCTCTGCTGTCCATGCCTATTTACATGGACCCTGCTTTAGGTGGGAAAATGATATACTTGTGTCAAACATAGATAACCATGGTATTTTAATTATTACTGTTATGAGTTGCTTCGACATGTAAATTACATCATCCGATGTACAGCAGAACGAAGAACTGTAATGCGACTTGCAAATACGAACGGCTAGGATACAGTACGTGAAAAACTAGCTACTTAACAGAGTATATTTGTTAGAGCACGTATCGGAGCAGCTCAACTCATCATACCTGCCAGCCAGCTAGTGGCGGAGCTTGTACACAAAATCAGGAGGGGCAAACTACAATGACAATAGTGTCCGCTTTGAAAATTATTCTGTAAATCACATAAGCAAACTACTCTCAAGAGCTAGCACTAGCTTTAAGACGATAAATATAGAGGCGAGGGAAATCGCAACAAGTAGCCTTGAACATATTATGCTTTGAGAGAGATGTATCGTGAAATATGTGAGACTATCTCTTAATAAGTCCATCCATGCTAGTCTTTTGCTTTAAGCACTATTCGGTGATTAAAAAATTGATTCAGCAAGCTCTACGTAACCCTTACTATGAAGTTGCACAAACATAGGGGGAGCCATGACCTACCTTGGTCCTAACGAAGCTCCGCCTCTGCAGCCAGCACCCAAGACTATCTCCTTGAGATTTCTTGTCCAGTCCCCTAGACTCCGTTTTTAATGCTTTATTAATATATATGAGCTTCCAATTCAATAAAAATAGAACGTCACAGGCTCACGGCAGTATCTGCGACAGTACCGTCATGAAAAGCCTGCAAGACGAAAAGAATACCGACTTACTAGTCTACTACATGACAAGACAGAACACCCCCCTTCTCCCTCCCTCGTGAAAGAGAGATTTTTTTTTTCTGGTGTTGTATACCTGGACAAAATTTGAACTGCAGGTAAATAATCGGTTCAAGTAGAATGCCGAGGCAACAAAAGGGTCTGAAGTCTGAGCTTTGAAGCTAAAGTTTAGTAACAGGGAGATCAGCATAGCCACACAATGCAAAAGCAAAACACATATAATAGTCTCCAAACCCACCTCTTGCAAACTGTTGTGCTAGTTGAAATCTTCAGTACCACCGGAGGATATATGTTTGAGTTGAGCTGCTTGCAGGGAGAGGAGGAAACCACCATTAGCAAAGCTGATGCCGCTGTCTGTCGCCAGAACAGAAGAAACCATCTACAAGAAAGCTTACCCACCAAGAAGAGGAACGAGCAGGATTCGATTTGATCACCCAAGTTGTTAATTATGAGAAAACAACTGGTGCTGGCTGCGTGAAAGCAAGAAAAAAAGGAACTGATACTACTGTTGTGCAAGTTGTTGAAGATATCCCTGATGACTAACTGGCTTGAAAACTCCAAAGATCTTCAGAGTAGCACCGGATGGGAAGATGTGCGACTCTGAAGCACGTGTGCTAGCTGCTGCTGCGTGCGTTTGCGTTGCATTGGGGAGAGAGAACCACCATTAGCAAGTGAGTAGTACGAAGCAAAACAAATCTGATGCTGCTAGCTGTTGCCAGAGGAAAGTATCAGTACAAGCAGCCAGCTTACCTTACCAACCAAGAAGAGAAACTAAACCAGCAGGATTTGATGGTGCTGCGTGAAATCAAGAAAAGAACCGCTGCAAACAGGAGAGAGGTCGCCGGCGGCGGAGACGACGGAGGAGAACAAGAACTGGTGGTTCGTTCTAGTGGTGGTGAACCTGGTGGTGAGATGGTCAAGAGGAGCTGACAGCTGAGCAGTGACCAGTGGCTGGAGGGGGGCACATACAGGACGATCACCGCGTGGGTCGTTCTCGTGGTGGTGAACCTGTTCGGCTGCTCCTAAAAGCCAGTATTTTTCTTTTAAAAAACCAGCCATACAAATCAACATAAGCGGCTTTACGAGCAACCGAATACTCCGGCGCCAGACGGTGACAGAGTCGTCACGGAAATTCTTAGGAAATTATGCTATAGTGAAATACTCCACAAAAGAATGCAGCTCAAGTTTTACCAAGTTAATAGAAAATAGTATTAACATTTATGTGTCTAAATAAATTTATTATAAAAATATATTTTATAATATAACGAATCTAATGGTATTTATTTTTTATCATTAATGTTAGTATTTTTTTATATAATTTTAGTCAAAGTGTAAACTAATTTTTTTATATAATTTTAGTCAAAGTGTAAATTAATTAGGTGTGTTCGGCTGCACTTTTTCCTGGGCTGCAGCGGCAGCTATTTGCTGTTTGCTACTGTGCTTTGTATTGTTTGTGCACTTTGGCAGCAGCTGCAATAGCAGCAGCAACGATGCAAGTTTGTGCACTATTCTTTTGTGGATAGAGGGAGTATGAAAAGAACCGTTCATACCAGAAGTTCAACTGTTTCGTTCATTCAAAAATGACAGTTGATTTTGGCTAGTTAAATTTATCAAGCTTTTTTTTTCCAAAAAAATCACATAGATAAGCCGTGCACATCCCCACCTCTACGAGCATATCTGAAAAACATAACTTATAGATCTCAATATTTGTGAAGTCACCAGAGATGCTCTGCCACTGAAAATATAGCGTTGTTTAAATCTTAACGTTTGACTAATTAAAATAATAGTATACTAACGTCTACATGATCATCTAGTTTTGTTGACTCTACCATAAAATGTTTTGGTGGTGGGTTCGTTCATTTTCGTAGATGTTAATATATGTTTTTATAATCTTGATTAAAATTTGAGAAATTGACTTCGATATTGTGTGAATAATAATAATATTTTGGGAGACAAGAAAGGTGCCAAGCGTACGCGTTAGAATTATTGCGCACATAGCGTGCTATTGTCAGATCACCATGTGGCATCGACACACCATCAGTGAGTCGGTGACCCCGCGTGTACTCTCGTGGCCCCTCTCTCTCAAGACCATAGAAAAACATCGATGAATGATCATTAAAATTCCGACAAAAACATGTTTAATGAGCACTTAAGCATCCTCCTGTAGTTCGACTTCTATGATAATAGTGAAATAGAACAAAAGAAATTCTCAAAAAAAAAAAAAGATAGAACAAAAGGAACTACAAGGATTCAATATGCATTAACTTATGTCCCAAATCAACTAAAACGGGGTACTTCTCTCTAGTAATTTACATTGGAATGGGCCCAGTTAAGGTTAATGGGTTGCAAGATCGGTACTAAAATTGAAAATAGGACCATAGAACTGAAATCTATTAACCCAATGGATAGGATGGGTTGACCCAACTATTTATTACAACAAATTCTTAAAAAAAAACTATTTATAACAACATTTCTTTATTATTTATTGGTCTTCTCCTCTCTTTTTTTTCTGAGCAAGCACGTTTGATGATAACTTGTTAAGCACGTCCATGCTTAAAAATAAATAGAGAAATACCATATTCTGTAGGAGAAAGACTGCGCAGCCTTTCAGAGCACGATGACATGGACTCGTGGAGCACTGAGAAAGCGCATGGACAAAGCAAGGGCACTAGGATCGCCTCAGAGAGATGACTACGAACGACTGATAGCGTGAGCGAGCATTGGAGGCGAAGGAGACCACTTTGAAGTACTAGCTCGTTGCTTGCCGGTCGGAGGCGGTGACACACGCTTCTTCTTTGTTGTGCGCGCATCGTGACACACGCTTCCAACCACATGGTGGGCCCATCATGTACAAATCCCCATCTTCTCCCTGTCATTGAAGCGAGCCGGAGTTAGAGAGGAAGGGTTACGTAACATTTCTAGTTTATGTAATGCAAAAATTTGAACTATTTAAAATGTTTGTGTCATTTTGTGTTGCATGTGTAATTAATAGACCAAAAACTTCTCACACCTACTTCTATTTCAAAATCTCAGCCTGAACTTTTCCAAATTAAAGTTTTGCACGACATGTTGTTTTAAAGGAGGCAAGCTAGGTTTTAAAATTGAAACAAATTTCATTTTTCCAAAAGTAAATAGGGTTGAATTCTAGCGCTCACTTGACCTTTCCATATCAGGATGTACACGGCCATGATCTGATCTGCACATTTATGTTTCCTAGCTTTTGTAGGGTATACAGTTAAAACACATCGTTTCTATTGCAATCTAGCTACCCAGTGTTCGGAGTGATAACTATCAGAGTATCCCCTCCGTCCAGGAAAGAATGCAATTGTAGGAACCGTGCCGGTCAAATTAGCTCAAGTTTGACTAAGTTTATAGTATAGTATTAATATTTATGTCTCTAAATAAATTTATTATAAAAATATATTCTGTAACTAATCTAATAGTATTTATTTTCTCTCATTGGTGTTAGTACTTTTCATATAATTTTAGTCAAAGTTTAAACTCTTTGACTCCACGAAATGTGAGAATTGCGTTCTTTTATGGACGGAGGAAGTATGTTACAAGATTTGGGCTGGCCCAAATAATAATTCCAAATAAATCCTAACGGCCCACTCACACATGCATGGTCTGGTGGGGAACTTTAGTCCCACATTGCTACGCTAGGAGGAGTGAGACCAACTTAAATAGTTGAGTTGTCTCCAACTAGTTAAAGCGGTGGGGCAATGGGCTTGAAGCCTATGTTCCCTCATGTCCCTCACGGGGTAGGGAGGGGCCGTATTAGCTTTTTGGGAAGCGATCGCCGGTGTCCGTGGATCTCCTTCAACGGTCTGCTTCGTCTACTTTTGCGCTATCTCTCTAGCGTCGACAACCCCACTGTAAGGATGTCTATAATTTCTTTGTTGTTTGTTCTATTATTCCTCATGTTACTAGCACTAGGGAAATTTGAGTTTGCGCTATCTCTCTAGCATCGATGACCCCACTGTAAGGATGTCTACAATTTCTTTGTTGTTCGTTCTATTATTCCTCATGTTACTAGCACTAGAGAAATTTGAGTTTGCGCTATCTCTCTAGCGTCGACAACCCTACTGTAAGGATGTCTACAATTTCTTTATTGTTCGTTCTATTATTCCTCATGTTACTAGCACTAGGGAAATTTGAGTTTGTCTAGGATCGTAGTGCCAGTGTTAAATCACACACCTATGATACATGTTGTTGTCGTTCTTTTCTTTATTATTGGAATTAATTTGTGCATCACTAAATTACTATTATTTTCGACAGAGTATATGTACTATTGCTCTTTCATCCGGCCGTTTGTATCCTAATATACTAGAAATTTGACATTGCTTACTGCATAAGTGTAGCCCTAGCTAGCCCCCGCATCTACCATGGTGTGAATCATTACGACAACAGTCACCCGATAGAACGTTCTTGATCTACTTAACTCCAATTTTATATCATATTACTAATTAATAAAATAGTAATGTAAACAAACAATTAGGCATTATTTCAATTTAATTAATAGTAGAAAAGATGTCCTTAGACTGGCTAGGTTACTGCATTACAATGTGTACTGATTAGTGATGACACAGGAGTACCATTCAATCACTAATTTAACTTTTGGTGGTCCACATGAATGTACACTGCATGCTTCGGTAGGTGTACAGTATCTATTTAGATGCAAATAAAACTGTGCATGATGTGTCCCCAAGTCCAAACTGCATGCAAAGGTATCTTTCAACCAAAGTAGACCAAAAGAACTTTTGTTTGCCTTTCACTTTCCTCTGCACTTTTAGCTAGGCTTTGAAATGGATTCACTCCCTCTCTCTTGTGTTGTTAACCATGCTCTGAGGCCCCGCAGTGTATCACAAAGTGGTACCAAAATGATCCAGCTTTGCATCATTGGAATCTGAAGCACACCAGAGGATATCTCTGGTATCCCACTGTCTCAGTAGTAGTGTACTACTGCACAGCCTTTTCTGCTTTTGGGGTAGCTTTAAACCCTTTACCACCATACTTTGCACAAAGCATCTACAGCTAGATGTATATAGGAGTAAATATTTCTAGCAGATCAGTTTGACTTTTAGTAGAAGTTTGCTGCTCTTAGTTCAGTGCCATTGTTCATCATCAGATGAATCTGGGAAAACCCTCGCCATCATCATCAGCCTGGTGGCAGCGGTCGCCATCGTTATCGTCTTCCTCTCCATCCTCCGTAGGGCCGGCGGTGTCGGCGGTAAGATTTACCTACACAAGCTTGAAGCTGCAAATTCTTAACTTGCATTACAATCTATTTCTCTTGTCCATGGCATTCATTCATTTGTAAGTATCTCTTTTACCTGAACTAATAGTGTTACCTGAACCACATATTTGCAGGCAAAAGCTAAGAGCATGATGGTCACCTCTTGGTTCAAATTGGATCGGTCGGTGGCTTTGGCTTGAAAACCGCTTTACTCCATCTGTCTCCTTTTTATCTTTTAGGGTCTCTTTTGTCATGTCTTTATCTCTCGAGAAACAAAGGGAAGCCATGCTGAAATGGTTCCAGCTGAAAGGCGTTCCCTGTGCAGACATGCATGTGAAGTGAAGATTCCATCCGGTACCACCTACTCAGCTAGTGCTATAGGAAGCCACTGTGCAAGATATATTTTCAGCAAAAATAACAAATTATGTGGTATCTGCCCGTTATATATATACTTATATACAGTGTACTTATTATGGAGCATGATTCAGCATTATATTGTGCAAGTTTATGTGTCGAATTGGTGTCATCTCTTACGGTTGGTAATGTGAATTTATGTATATCAAGCATTGAAGAAAAGCTTATCCAATATCGGTTGAGATGGTTTGGACATGTTCAACGGAGACCTTCAGAGGCACCGGTGCGTAGTGGAATCCTAAGCCAGAATAGTAACGTGAAGAGAGGCAGAGGAAAACCGAAGTTGACATGGGTAGAGGCAATAAAAGGAGACTTAAAAGGATGGAATATACCCAAAGACTTAGCCTTAGATAGGAGTGCTTGGAAAACAGTTATTCACGTGCCTGAACCTTGATGGCTTCTGCTGGGTTTCAACTCTAGCCTACACCAACTTATTTGGGACTTAAAGGCTTTGTTGTTGTTGTTGTTGTATTGTTATTATTATCATATCTCTTTAAGGTAATTGGCTACAGAAACTGCATCTTGGAATAATGGCATATCATATAGTGATGAATATATGATGGTTGACGGGCTGGATCATTTTCAGCTTTAGTGACAACGACAATGGTTGCCATCATGAGGAGTTTGTACGCAAATGGATGTGCTTGTCTTAGTGCTCTGCTTAGTGCTGTTAAATCATTGCTAATGAGTGTGGGTAGGGCTTGAAAGTTCATTAGCGGATGGTTGGTAGCGTTGTTTCCAAATAATATATAGCGTGATTATACAAGCCATGGATTTACATCGATCTAATTAATTTCTAAAGTAATTTCATCGGTGGTCCTTAATTAAACTTGTCATGAGTTCAGGTCCCAGTGCTCTTAAAATGTATTTTAGTACCATAAAATGCAGTTTTTGACACTTTCAGTCTCACGAAGGTGTTGGTACTGAGGATTTCTACCTAAGTCAGAATCTCGGTCATGGTAGGTGCCTTTGACATGTACAATCTAGTCCAATATAAAATTACAAAGGTCGCCGACGAGCTCTAAGAGTTGGTCATCCTTGTATGGGTCCCTTTTTATTTCTTTCTCTTTTTTCCACTACAATAGAACAAGTTTCGGTTTAGTATTTCATATCATGTGTGAAGTTTTTATACTACGGGTGAAAAGGTTCAAACTTATCCTTAAGGGGTGTCTCCTGTAGGCACCGGTGTTACTCATCATAGAACAATGTACACTCCCAGGCTTCTGCTTGGGGCAACGTGTGTTTTGCATATGAAAATATTAAGTAATGCTTTTGACAGCCATGCAATGGAGTACTAAAGTAAGTTACACTTACCGCACATAGTATTTTTACAGCCAGCCTTTCCTTCATTACTGGATCATGCCTTTTGTGATGTTGATTGACATATAACCTAAATGCTCTGTTCGAATTATTTTAGCAAATACAACTTGTTAGTATCTAATAGTGAACGTTACAAGTATGTATATAAACATATAAGCTAATGAGGATTGTCGATATGTATACGTCTTGAGAATCGATATGAAGTCTTTGTATGTCACCGGGTCCCTATCTATTGAATCAAAGACATATGCCATGCTCCTCCCGACATCGACACCTATGCAAATCCAGTGGTTGTTGCATGGATTTAATCATAGAACTAGATAATCTCTTTTGCATCGAATAAAATATATCGAATAAAGCTTTAAGTATAGAGTTGAACTTACTCGAAGTTGTATGGTAGCCATATAGTAGAGTGCTGTTGGAGATTTTTTAAAGCCAGGGCAATGTATTCCAAAACCTTAAGAGACTCTTGCCTTAGTTTCTTCGCACAGATGTCCTCTTTCTCCCGAAAGGTCCTTCCAACAGCTAGCTCTTTGTCATCCAGTTTCCACTGTCTAGGATAATTAAAATTTGTTTGTGCTATAGCTTGAGGGTCTATATACCTGGCTTTCATACTTGGCATTTTTTTTACAATGTGCACTTGCATTCTACAAATCACGACATGGGTTAGTTACAACAAAATCCAAAGATTACATTCATATCATATCGGGAGGATAAGGACTTACAGGCACCACGTACGAATTAGATTCATTTTCATTGCTCCGAGGTAAAAGCATGTCTGCATGTCATTGAAGTCAAATATAATTTTCCCGTCTGGGCTTCCAAATGTGCCGGTGGGGAAGCATGCTTGTACGAGGTCTATGCTCGTTAGGAGAACACGTAAGTACCAATCATGGAACCTTCTCATTCCAAATGGTAGGCGCTGGATGTCCCGGTTTGGTAGAAAAGGCTTGCCTCTTTCATATGTTTTTGACAATTCTTTGACCATTTTATGGCATCAACATTTGGATACTGTTTTGCTGTTTGGTGGAGTTAGCTAGTGACGGCCTCCTCAGAAGCCCGTGATGGGACTTTTTTAACTTGGTTCTCAGGCTTGAACTGGTCATGGGCATACCACTTGTGCACCGACGAGACGTCTTTCATCGAAACATAAATTGACCTTATGGTGATTGGATGCTTCTTTCGAAGTTCCCATTCAGGCACGTCCTCATCTTCTTGTGCATCAACTTCTTCATGAGGCACTCGTTGTTTGGTACGAGCTTGTTGAGAAGATTGTGGCATCTCATCATGCACTTGCTCGATACGAGCTGGAGAAGTTTGTGGCTTATTAGGCACATGCTCGCTAGGAGGCAGGGAAGAATGTGGCATCTCAGGAATGTGGTGGTCACGAGACGATAAAAATATCTCCCCATCCTCAACAACTCGCTCCAAATTTGAGAGAGGGGGAGGCAGCGAAAAATCAGTCAATATAATGTCCCATTTGTGTCAGAGGATGAACTGCCCCATTACGTCTCTGAGTAACACCAGCCCCTCAGGAGTTGCGTAGTCTATCATCTACTGCATGAACTCGGGCTTCACGACATGCACCTCGACTCTAGTGTAGTCCAGCGGTATCTTATTATTGTGGTGTAAGCCACCGGGAGGATGTGCCACATCCGTTGCCACTTCCATCACAATGTTCTACCGGCTGTTGAGAAACACCAAGGTGCAACTAGTTGGTTCCCGTATGCGATCGACGGGGTTTGTGGCTGTAGTGGAACCTTGGCTGCTAGGAACTTTCGGAGGGCTGCCAACTAATACCAGTTCTCCCGGTGGCGTCATTAATGTCCGTGGCTCCGTAGACAGTCCTTGCTCCTTCAACGCCTTTGCAACTAGAGCCTTCGCTTGGAGCTCAAGATTAGCCTCCCGGTCTCTGTCATGTTACTTGAAAATATGCTTGTCCTCTTTGAATCCGTGCTTCCGGGTCGTTGTTTTCCCTAGCCCCCTGGTGCGGCCTGTGTGCTCGTTGTTTCCCAAGCCAAGGCTAAGCTCGTCCCTCTCTCCTTGTCTTCAGCATATTTCAGTATCCTTGATACTGCCTCTTGGGTCTTTGGCTTATCAAACTTAAGATTACCGCCAGATGATTCTGTACTCCTTGCATATATCCAATTACTTGAGCGTACCTTCAAATTCTTCACATCGATATTCCCAGAAGCTATGACCACTTCGTCCATCTTTCTAAACTGCTCTTCCTTGGCATAGTAGCCACTGGGGACTAGATGATGGTGGTGTTTGTTCCTCTTCGCCAGCTCGGTGTTACGGGCATTGAGCTCCAATGCCTCCGGTGAAGTCTTCTGAGCCACAAGCTCCTCCCATTGACTAGGAGTTATGTTGTCGAACTCGTTGAAAGGAGTTAACCTCTTTTGGATATACTTCTTGTTGAGCTCCGACCTCCAACGTCGGAATGGCTCTCCCAAGATCTTGAAAGCATTTTTTACCAGTTCGTGCTTATCCTCCGAAAATCTAAAATTGAGCTTCAACTGCTTATCCCATAGTTCATTATTTTTCTTCTCTGGTAGTTCTTTTCAGTTAGGGATTGTTGGGTTCAATTTATCTCTTACTAGGGCCCCAATAGCATTACGGAATCGTCCTCTGAATTCCTTCGGCTCAAGGATCTCCCCTGCTAGCTCGACCTCCGTTATCATATAGCATGCCTTATCTAGATATTGGTTTACTTTTCTATCCCCTCGTTTCCTCTTTGGCTTAGTAGTCATGTTCGTGGTTGTGTCTTGAGGTTGTGGAGCAGAGGCCTCAATATCCATCTCTGTGACTGTTGCCTCTGCTCTCCTTTCCTCTACTCCGTCTTGTTCGGCGAGATGTCGCGGACGTTGACGTCGTCTTTTCCGAGTTTCAAGAGGGACCTGTATATACGATAGGTCAAAGTGTTAGCAGAGGTAACATAGCCAAAGCTTTAGCAAAATTTACAAGCTAAGGCTTTATCCCTACCTCCTCGTTAGGGTCAAAATCCTTGTCCAAATCTTTCTCACCTCCTTCTGGCTTCACGTGGGAAAGGATCCTCAGGACTTACATATCCCTCTTTTGAGTCCTCATCATCATCATCCTCTTCTTCTTTGCCTTCAGCAGCCTCTCCTGCTCTTCCTTCTGCTCCACCTTCCTCCTCGTCACACTGCTCCTGAGTAAGCATCACTTCTAGATCCTTTTCTAACTCGTTATCGAACTGCTCCTGAGTAAGCTGGTCCTCTAGTGCTTGCTCATCATAGGTTGGCTGCTCATCATGCTCGGGGCATCGAGCTGCACTGTCTGGTGTCCACGACATTATTTTGCGCTTTGTTTTAATAGATGCAAGAAAGTGTGCTTTAGGTACGCGAAAAGGTATAAGAAATCAAAAAGGTCTATAAACCAAAGTAGTCCTATAAAACAACAATATATAAAAAAACGAGTAGTAGCAGTAGTAGAGGCCTAAAAACATGTCAATTATCATTTGATCATGAACTTGGAGCATCAATGCATCATAACAGAGAAGAGAGGAGAAGGTAATGTAGGGGCGGCTGGTAATGATGCCAAGTTCCTCACAAGTTCTTGATCATCAGCTCATATTGCATATAATGTATGGACTTGAACAATTTCATCATCGGCAAAACAAAGGAGAGGAAAGGAGAGGGGAGATTTAGCAAAAAAAAAGCAACAGCTGCTTAGCAGCCAAGCACAATCATATTACCCTTGTACCATGCATACTGAAATGGAAAAATAAAATAAATTACTGAAATTACAAACTGAAATAATTATAAGCTAAAAACTCAAAGCAAAATGAAAGAAACTGAAAGAAAAGAAAACTAAAAACTGAAAAAAAAATTGGAAACAGAGCATGCTTAGAAGCTAATAATTATAAGCTAAAAACTAAAAGAAAAATGAAAGCAAACTGATCAGGTACAACATTGGTCCACTTTTTTTGTATTTATTTGTAGCATATAGGACCTCAATACATATGCTTGCAGTTCATTGTCGGATACCAATTCTAGACAGGTAATTTGCTTCCAGATAATAACACTGTCCAGACTCTAGTGGTCATTGAACCTTTTAGAGTTTTCATCCTACTTCTTTTCCTAACCAAAAGTTAAGTATAATCTTCTCTCCTGGTTGCTTCATATCTCATGCCATATCAATGTATCAGTACTTAACGTTCTTTGTCGAGAAAGGAAATGTCAATGTGCACATTTTTTTTTTGGTTACTGGACTCAGCACACTTGTTCTAATGTAAAGCTTCATTTGGAAGTAACTAATCATTATCTTCCATCACAAATCGGTTATGTACTTAGCTTTTCCTAGAGAGCTTCTATAACTCATTTCTCATATAAGCCCACTCTAAACTAGGAGACAGTTAAGCTAGGCACGCAAGCCTAATCTCAGGCAAAGCTCTCCACAGATTACCAAATTCGCTAGTACTCAATTATTGTCAGACCAGAGTTTCTGGTGCGGCAGAAAACAGATGTACTAGAACTGCTCAATAATGCAGCTTGGACAATTTGATGATGTCTTACCAACAAGAAGTCTAAATTTGGTAGTTGGTGATTCGATATCAAAACAGTTCATTAGCCCCAATATTATGCATTTCACTGTTTGGTAGGATTCACAGTGTAGCTTTTCCTGGAGATGAGTTGCATTTCTTACATTATTCTGTCAGCCAGCAGATGTATCATTAACTCATGTCTGTTATGCCCAGTGTCAATGTTACTTCTGGAGTAAAAGAAGATCGCATGATGATCACAGGAATGCATACTGTTTCTGATCACAGGAATGCATACTCATGATTATATTGTTAATCTGGAATTGACTCACTGGAACAAAATTTTATTCAAAGCAGGTACAAGGTGTCGGGCCCTGATGGAGGCCAATACTGGATTGCACCAGATGTTAACTTGGGTCTGGCCTATGTACTGCAGCTTAGTTGGATCCATGCTAGTGTTTGATTTGATATATCTATGTCAACCTTATAAGTTCCTGTCGTAATTAGTTGCTCAGATCTGCTTTAATCTGAAACTGTGCAACTCTAAAATTGATCCAGCTATCTATAATGCTGGAAGCTACAGTACAGCTCTAAAATTGCCTTAGGAAATTTCAGGTATCTATGCTGCAGTTGCTTTGTATTTTAACTTTTGATAGACCTTCCTTATCTGTACTTTGGTCTGTCTGTCAGTACTTTTAGCTATCACAGCTAGAGATGCAGTAGACTTACAAGTTCTTACATTGACACGTTTTAGGAGGATCAGTACATTTTTCCTGTCCTCTTTTTATTCGTTCATTTTTACTTTTCAAATAAGCAACTGGAAATTGATACGCAAGCTTGCTGAGTTGTTGTGTTATAGTGCCCTTTATTTAGTTCTCGGCATTGCCACAAGGAAGTTTTCAAAAAATTTGTATGTACTGAGAAGATAATTTACTTCGGCTATTACTCCACATATATCTGTAGTAGTAATAGCCGCCCCTACAACTGACATTATTTGGTGGAAGCTTATATTTTGTAATGGAGTGTTGTAGAACTATTCAACCAATGAACTAAGCAGAATAAAGAAATGGAGTCTAAAAGCATAATCAATGATACAAGCATCTAAATCAGAAGCACAACTGAGCTACTGATGCATGGAGCTAAATATCCTGCTACATACATAATGCCAGTACCATTATGCAATGAACCAAATTATTTGTGCCAGCAGAATCAGACACTTATAGTAGGTTAATATGTAATGCTTTTAGTCCTACATTCAGAATGGTACTATAGGGACACTTGTCGTAGCCATGAACTAAGTATGGTATTCCATTCAGCAAGCAGTGCTACTGCTACCTGAGTTCTATGCAAGGGCCACATGAATTTGCCAGTGCATGTTTTACTACCCACAGAAAAGTTGAAAGCTAGCACTGGGAGGCTCTAAGCACCAGCTAGTTGCAACACTACAAATGGTATGATAATGGACTGCTATCAACCTGCACATCAATAAGACTCACATAACTCACAGTATAATGGACTGCTATCAACCTGCACATCAACCTGCAGAAATAAATGCTGCCTTTCTATTAATTGAGTTCTTGTACTATCTCCATCCTCTTGTGATTGTCTTCTACAATCAACCGAACCTTTTACCTATGATCAGAGTATTTATGTTGCCTGCTTAAATTTACCTTGTTGGTCTGAATTGTATGAGAGAGTAGCTAATTCTAGGTACAGCTTGATGGAAGTTCCAGTTAGTTATTTTTTTTTCTTGGGCTACGCAGGAGAGCTGCATGTCACTTCATTAATTAAGAGAGAAAAAAGAGTACAAGAGCGAGGCGAAAACAGCCCCACCTAAACCCGGTTATATACAAAACCCACACCACTGACTATAGACCACGACGAAGGGAGATCAAACTGCCAACCGGAAACTATAAGGTTCTGTGGCAAACAACCTTAGGACCATGTCCTGGAGGTTAGAAGCACTTGCCATGCACCAAGAGCTACATTCATCAGCAACCTTTTGTAGAAGGCTCTGAATATCAGGAGAAAGTCCCTAAACACACAGACACCCTAAATTTCCCTACTTTCCAGGCCATTTGAAATAGGATTTATTAGAAGAACAATAATATAGAGCTTATTTTTTCTAACTGGTCTATTCAACCTGTAATGACATACGGGGTCCAAAAAACAGCGACAAAATACCCAAGGCAGTAAATTTTGAATCACCAGTTCTCATTCACAAACATTATTCATCTCATGAGTAGATAGGAGAAAGAAAGAAAGATAGAGATGAGCGAGAGGGAGGGAGGAAGGGTTAGGGCATACCAAGGGGTATGGCGGCAGTCAAAGCTCGAGGTCGGAGAGGGAGCACGGGGGGAGGTCGAGGTCGTCGAGGGAGCGCCAGGAGAGGTCAGAGCACATGGGCCGACGACGTCGTCGGAGATAGAGGTCGGTGAGGGAGCGCCGGTGGTAGAGCTAGAGAGCACAGCCAGGCTGGGGAGCACAAACCGTAGCCCCCGCGAGGTCATCAGAGCGTGCACGCTGGGCGGTGAGGTCGGAGCTCTAGGTCGGAGAGGGATCCGCAGCGGTGGAGAGGATGGCAGCCAGAGCGCACGGCCGGGCCAGGGGAGCACAAACCCTAGCCCCCGGCGAGGTCGTTAGAGCACGTGCTCAAGTCGGCGAGGTCAGAGGTCAAGGTCTGAGACCGAGCGGCGGCAGGCCGGCCGGCCGTGCGAGCTCTCGCAAACCCTAGCCGTCATGGTGGCCTGGGGAAAGGCGGCGTTTGGGGCACGGAGGAGGCCTGGGGACGGAGGCGGTTATGGGAGGAAGGCGGCGGTAGGCCATGGAGATGGTGGCGGCGGCGGGGGTGGCGAGGAAAATTTGTGGCAGCCTGACGGCATCCGCGAGAAAGAAGACGCCCAAGACTTACTGAGATTTTGGCCAGGCGCAGGCTCTGGAATATATACCCAGAGTCATTTGTAATGGCGGCTCTAAAGACCAGCCGCCCCTACAAATGCATTTGTAGAGGCGGTTTCTGATTCAGCCGTCCCTACAAATATTTTTGCATATTTTTTAAATATTACTTCTGCATATTTTTTATAAATGTATAAATGTATATATAAATGTAATAAAAATAATTTGCTATATTTTCCTGTACACATAAAAAATTACTTGCTTATATATATAGATATAATGATATATTTTATTTTGTAAAATAAAAAAATATATTTAAAAATTTTAAAATTTGAATTTGTGAACTTTGAATTGAATTTTAAGACAAAAAATGATCTACAATGAAAATGTTGTAAACATCAAAGTTGTAGAACTCATCAAGATGTACAACTTATATTTTGGTCATCTTTTCATTTGATAAAATTTGAAAAGTTTAAATTTTGAATTTCAATAAATAGCAACTTTAAATAAGATTTTGAAACCTTAAATGATTTCCACTAGAAAAGTCATAAACATAAAAGTTGTTGAACACATCACTATCTACAACTTTTATTTTGGTCATCTTTTCATTTGACTAAATTTGAACAGTTCAAATTTTGAAATTCATAAAATGACAACTTCAAACCTGATTTTCAACTACTAAATGATTTCAGCTGTAAAAGTGATGAATATAAAAGTTGTATAGCTCGTCAAGATCTCCAACTTTTATTTTGGTCATCTTTTCATTTAACCAAATTTGGACAGTCCAAATTTTGAATTTCAATAAATGTCAACTTCAAATAAGATTTTGAAACCTTAAATGATTTCAACTACAAAAGTCATGAACATAAAAGTTGTTGAACTCATCACTATCTACAACTTTTATTTTGGTCTTTTCTTCATGTGATAAAGTATTACTAAACATTGTTCTCAAATCCACATATCACTCGTAGTTTCATGAACTATATGAGAGACATGTTGATTTGTGAACAATGTTTACTATCACTTTGTCAGATTGTAACACCCTAAAATTTGCATGATTTTGAAATAGGAGAAAATGAGTAATTATGCATTTTGTGGGAATTTGAGTTAGGAGAAAATAATGAATTTTATCAAATTAAAATCAAATATAGGTTTACAACCATGTGTGTGCATTCATGCTGCTGCATAATGATTTTTGAGTGGTGTGATTTGAAATCAAACTTCAAATTGTTTTGAATTTGCATCTTGAGATTTGCTTTGGAAAAATTAGAAAAAAAAACGAATTTCCCTTCCTTTTTTCATCTTCCTCTGTTTTCGGCCCTGTCGGCCTGCCTCGCGGCCCGTTCCTTTCCTTTCACAGGCCACCGCTCTCCCTTTCCTTCCTGCTCGGGCCGAATCATTGTGCCCCGCGTCTTCCTTCCCGCAGCGGCCCAGCTCGGCCTCTTTCTCCCGCGCCGCTCCTTCGCCTGGCCTAGCCGAGCGCCCAGCCCAGCCAGGTCGCGCCGCGCCCGCATTCCTCCCTCTACCCGCTGACACGCCGGGGCCACCTGTCAGACGCTCCTCCTTCCTCGCGTCGTGTCCCAGTCGGACACCGTCGCCGATGCCATCTGTGCCCGCCTCCGCCATGAGCCCCGCGCTGTGCCTCTCAAGTAATCCCCGCCTCATAAATAGCCGGTCGGTCCCGCTCCGCCTCCTTATCCCACCTCGCAGCAAGCTTTCCGCCTCGCCAAAGAGCTCGCAGCCGCCTCGCCCTAGCGCCACCGCAAGCTTGGGAAAGCCGTCCATGTTCGTCGAGCGTCGTGCAACCTACATCGTTTCCTGCTCGCTTCTTTCGGTTCGGGTGAGTTCCCCACCCCCTCCTCTCTCTCCCAGACTTTTTCTTTCGTCGAACCGAGCACCGTACACCAAAAATCGAAAGCTCCGGCGAGCTCTTCCATGGCGCCGCCACTGTTAACCCGCCGCCGGTCCTGTTTCGGCCGGCAACGTTTTTTTTTCATCTGCCAGATCCAATCTTGGCCATCCAATTCTAATCCGACGGTCCCAAATCCAAGTTACCCCTTCGCTGTTACATTTACAAAAAGCCCCTTACAATTATCTAAGACTTAACCCGCGGTCCAAAGCGTGTTTCCTGATTCTGTTTTCTTTTTCTGAAAGTGTACTTTAGTTTGGTTAGATTGAAAATACGTTTTCAGCTACTTACAGTTTTGCCACTAGATTTGTTTTTGCCATAAAATCTCTGTTTTAACGCCGATTTGATCCGTTCAAGTTGTGTTAGGTTCATAATTTCATAATCTACATGTTCATACTACTGTTAAGTAGGTTTTCAACTTTTAAAATTCGTGGTTAGATTTAATCTATTATTTTACTATAGGAAATCTTGTTTAATTCATAACTTCTTCGTTTTAGCTCCGATTTTTGTGACCTTCGCGTCTGTGTGTTCATAGCGAGACGTAGATTCGTTTTCCAAACTTTTTATCTTGATTTTATGCTGTTGGTGTACTATTTTAATCTATAGCTTTTGTTAGCTATGCATGATTGCTCCTGGATGCTTGTATGTTGCTGTGAATATCGAGTATAGATGGTGAGCAGTTCGTGGGTGACCAAGAGTATTACTTTAACGAGTCAGATCAGTAGGAGTACTTTGCTCAAGGCAAGTATAGCATGGGATCATCCTTGTTTCCTATCCACTTTAATTCATTAAATTCATATTGCATGTGTCACTTTGATAGGGATTCCCTAGAATTGAACTTTTACCTTGTTACCTACGGGTTATGCATTGGGTAGCTTTGCTAGTGCTCAATTAAACCATGATCTTGTAACTTGACTAATGGTATATGCAATAAACATTAAAATATGATTTTTTAGCAACTTGGAAACAGGGGCCGAAGTATTTAGCTACTTTCTAAATGCTTTAGATTCCTTTCCCTAAGGACTTATTTGTAAGTGGTCATCCGAGACTTACAGTACAGCTGTGAGGGCTACATGGCTCTGGCTTTAGCTCAATATGAGGATCTTTTCTAGCTTGTTAGTGGTTATCTTTATTGGTGTAAGAATGGCTTGCCGAATCAGGTATAGGACAGCCTCTACTCTTATGTGTATAGGCGCGATGGAATTATGCCATTCGACAGGGGGTTCCTATATCTGTTTGCCGAGTGAATCTAATGGCCATAACTTATTAGATGAACCTTTGAAAGGCTTCATAGTGACCCCTGTTTGCTCACCTTGGAAGTGCTTTGGGAGTAATTAACCCGGGCATATGGGTATTATGATTCACAGTGAAAGTGTACCTCTGCAGAGTGTAAAACTAGTATATCAGCCGTGCTCACGGTCATGAGCGGCCTTGGAACATTTACGGAATAGATGAACACTAAGAATTATCTATTTATGCTATTCATTATTCATGTTTACATTTGATCATGTGTTTTGCATTGGGAATTGAAACAACTTGTTGCTACTCTTAAGCTAAAATTGTGACAACTAAAAGCTGAATGTTGTAAACCTGTGTCAAGCCTTTTGAGCCTCATGAACCCCATGTTACACTTGTTGAGTACGACATGTACTTACGGTTGTTTATTTTTATTATTTGGATAAAAATCCCGGATGGGTAACAGATGGCTATGGGTATGATGATTTTCCTGAGGACTACTAGACTTGTGGTCAACCAGTCGACGTCCCTGTGAAATGGAGCTTCCGCGAGAGATCTTTTTGTTCTACTTCCACTACATTTATGTGAAAACTCTGTCTTATTCGTGATGTAATAAACACATGTGATGATACTATTCATAATTTGTCGGTTTATGTGTATGACTGATCTCTGGGCGCATATAAGATTTTGCATCCCATTTTATCCTTAAAATTGGGTGTGACACAGATGAAGAAATGACCAAAATAAAAGTTGTAGATCTTGATTAGTTATACAACTTTGGTATTTATCACTTTTTCAGCTGAAATCATTTGGTGTTTCAAAATCTTGTTAGAACTTGTCATTTTTTAAATTTAAAAATTTGAATTGCTCAAACTTTGTCAAACGAAAATGATGACCAAATCAACATAGCAACTTGATAGGGCATGATTTTAGAAAATTTTAAGAAAAGAATCATCATATTTGGAGTTAGTATGAGGGAGAAAGACTAGTTACAAATTTTCCCCGGAGATTAAAAAGAAAAAACACAATTGTTCATGATGATCAATGATGAACAAGTGTGATTTCTCTTTTTAATCTATGGCTGAAATTTGTAACTTGTTTTTCTCTCTCATACTAACTCCAAATGTGATGGTTTTTTTTCTAAAATTTTCTAAAATCACGCTCTATCATTTTAGTCTGGTCATCTATCATTGTCACTAATTTTGGACCATTCAAATTTTGAATTTAAGAAAATGACAACTTCAAATCTGATTTTCAGCCACTAAATGATTTCAGCCGTAAAAGTGATGAATATAAAAGTTGTATAACTCGTCAAGATCTTCAACTTTTAGTTTGGTCTTTTCTTCATTTCATAAAGTGTTAAGTGCTTGTTTTAAGTGTTTCAATAGTAGTCTGAACATGTGGCAATAGTAATAAGTGCCTGTTTTAAGTGTTTGTGTGTTACAACTATTTTAGTATTAATAGAGTGGATGTTGCAATAGGTTCATCTGGATGTTGCAAAGGGTAGTCTCACACACATGCATAAATATAGTCTCACACACATACATAAATATATAGTCTCACACACATGCATAAATAAAGTCTTACAAACACACACTTACACAAACACTCCACGTTCAACAACTAGCTAGCCCGCTGTAACGACTTTTCCCTTGACACATTTTCGTTTCCATGGCAATAGTTCTTTGGGCAGGTTCTTTTCCACAACACTGATCTTCTTAGAAAAGTCTGTGAATAGCGGCATCTCATCGTAGTTATTGTAAGCTTCAACATCGTCCATGCTATCAACTCCGTTAATGTGCCGTTTCATGGAGGCAACCACGTGCTTTGTCTTCTTCTTCGGGGGGAGGTTACTTTGTGGGTTAGGCATATAGAAAACTTGTGCGACACGTGAAGCGAGCACCTAAGGATCATCTTGGTAGCCTAGATTCTCGAGGTACAGGACTCTCAATCCGATCTCGTTCAGTTGGTGTTGTTTGATCCAGCGGCATCGAAATAGGCCCACCGTTATATCCCTTACATAGTCAAGTTCCCATATCTCTTCAATGATACCAAAGTATTGGATCTTTCGTCCCACTCCATCGAGAGCTTCTATTCGAACGCCGTTGTTTTGGGTCACATATTTACTATCCTTTGTGTGGGTATAATATGTGTACCCATTAATGTCATAAGCTTTCCAAGATGTCACTTGCTCGATGGCCCCTCCGCCAACCTACTGATGGTAATAGAGTCTATGGTTTTCTCCAGGCGGTATATTTTGGTCCTTCAAATATAATTACATGAAGCATATAAATTAATTAATGGCATATTTATCCATAAATAATTAAAATACATATTTGTTGATTACAATAAACAATTTCAAAGACAACAATTAGCAACAATTAATATTTTACCCAATATCTTTCATGCAAACCCTAGTCCAATTTCATCAAACATAAATTTACAAAAACAAAATTAATAAAAAAACCAAACCCTGGATCTAGATCTACATGCACATGAAACATCCATAAAAATAACTAATTGTTCACTAAAACCAAGACCTCCCTACCTTTTTTTATGGGTTGGAGTGAGTGACCCGAGGAGGAAGAAGGGGCTGCAGGGCATTTGTAAGGGTGACTCAATCACCAGCCGCCCCTACAAATCGCAACACCGGGGACAGCTGGTGAGTGAACCGCCCCTACCAATTGACTCATTTGTAGGGGCGGTAGGGGGCGGCTAGTCTCGTGGGTCCCGAGCACGCCCACTGTAGGGGCGGCTCCATCTCCAGCCGCCTCTACAAAAAAAAATTAAGCCGTTGCTAGAAACCTTTTTTTTATAGTAGTGTCTATAGACGGTGACAGAGTCATCATGGAACTTCTTAGGAAATTATGCTATAGTGAAATACTCCACAAAAGAATACAGCTCAAGTTTTACCAAGTTAATAGAAAATAGTATTAACATTTATGTGTCTAAATAAATTTATTATAAAAATATATTTTATAATATAATGAATCTAATGGTATTTATTTTTTATCAATAATGTTAGTATTTTTTTTATATAATTTTAGTCAAAGTGTAAACTAATTTTTTTATATAATTTTAGTCAAAGTGTAAATTAATTAGGTGTGTTCGGCTGCACTTTTTCCTGGGCTGCAGCGGCAGCTATTTGCTGTTTGCTACTGTGCTTTGTATTGTTTGTGCACTTTGGCAGCAGCTGCAACATCAGCAGCAGCAGCGCTGCTAGTGCAGCCGAGCACAAGCAGCAGCAACGCTGCAAGTTTGTGCACTGTTCTTATGTGGATGGAGGGAGTATGATAAGAACCGTTCATACCAGAAGTTTAACTGTTTCGTTCATTCAAAAATGACAGTCCATTTTGGCCAGTTAAATTTATCAAGCTTTTTTTTTTCAAAAAAATCACATAGATAAGCCGTGCACATCCCCACCTGTATGTGCATATGTGAAAAACATAACTTATAGATCTCAATATTTGTGAAGTCACCAGAGATGCTCGGCCACTGAAAATATAGCGTTGTATAAATCTTAACGTTTGACTAATTAAAATAGTAGTATACTAACGTCTACATGATCATCTAGTTTTGTTGACTCTACCATAAAATGTTTTGGTGATGGGTTCGTTCATTTTCGTAGATGTTAATATATGTTTTTATAATCTTGATTAAAATTTGAGAAATTGACTTCGATATTGTGTGAATAATAATAATATTTTGGGAGACAAGAAAGGTGCCAAGCGTACGCATTAGAATTATTGCGCACATAGCGTGCTATTGTCAGATCACCATGTGGCATCGACACACCATCAGTGAGTCGGTGACCCCGCGTGTACTCTGGTGGCCCCTCTCTCTCAAGACCATAGAAAAACATCGACGAATGATCATTAAAATTCCGACAAAAACATGTTTAATGAGCACTTAAGCATCCTCCTGTAGTTCGACTTCTATGATAATAGTGAAATAGAACAAAAGAAATTCTCAAAAAAAAAAAGAAATACAACAAAAGGAACTACAAGGATTCAATATGCATTAACTTATGTCCCAAATCAACTAAAACAGGGGTACTTCTCTCTAGTAATTTACATTGGAATGGGCCCAGTTAAGGTTAATGGGTTGCAAGATCGGTACTAAAATTGAAAATAGGACCATAGAACTGAAATCTATTAACCCAATGGATAGGATGGGTTGACCCAACTATTTATAATCTTAAAAAAACTATTTATAACAACATTTCTTTATTATTTATTGGTCTTCTCCTCTCTTTTTTTCTGAGCAAGCACGGTTGATGATAAATTGTTAAGCACGTCCATGCTTAAAAATAAATAGAGAAATACCATATTCTGTAGGAGAAACACTGCGGAGCCTCAGAGATGACACGGACTCGTGGAGCACTGTGAGAGCACATGGACAATGCAAGGGCACTAGGATCGATCGCCTCAGAGATGACTACGAAGACTGATAGCGTGAGCCAGCATTGGAGGCGAAGGAGAGCTCTTTGAAGTAGCTCGTTGCTTGCCGGTCGGAGGCGATGACTAGACCCGGCATTCTTCTTTGTTGTGCGCGCATCGCTTCCAACCACATGGTGGGCCCATCATGTACAAATCCCCATCTTCTCCCTGTCATTGAAGCGAGCCGGAGTTAGAGAGGAAGGGTTATTATGTGACATTTCTAGTTTTTTATGTAATGCAAAAATTTGAACTATTTAAAATTTTTATGTAATTTTGTGTTGCATGAGTAGTTAGATCAAAACCTCCTCACACCATTACTCTTCTGTTTCAAAATCTCAGCCTAAACTTTTCCGAATTAAAGCTTTCCACGGCATGTTTTTAAAGAAGACAATGTTTTAAAATTGAAACAAATTTCATTTTTCCAAAAGTAAATAGGGTTGAATTCTAGCGCTCACTTGACCTTTCCGTATCAGGATGTACACGGCCATGATCTGATCTGCACATTTATGTTTCCTAGCTTTTGTAGGGTATATAGTTAAAACACATCGTTTCTATTGCAATCTAGCTACCTAGTGTTGGGAGTGATAACTATTAGAGTACCCCCTCCGAATTATGGGAACCGTGCCGGTCAAATTGGCTAAAATTTAACCAAGTTTATAGTATAGTATTAACATTTATGTCTCTAAATAAATTTATTATGAAAATATACTCTATAACTAATCTGATAGTATTTATTTTGTCTCATGGGTGTTAGTACTTTTTATATAATTTTAGCCAAAGTTTAAACTCTTTGACTCCACGAAATGCGAGAATTGTATTCTTTTATGGACGGAGGGAGTATGTTACAAGATTTGGGCTGGCCCAAATAATAATTCCAAATAAATCCTAATGGTCCACTCACACATGCATGGTTTGGTGGGGGACTTTAGTCCCACATTGCTACGCAAGGAGAAGTGAGACCAACTTAAATAGTTGAATTGTCTCCAACTAGTTAAAGCGGTGGGGCAGTGGGCTTGAAGCCTATGTTCCCGCATGTCCCTCACGGGGTAGGGAGGGGCTGTATCAGGTTTTTGGGAAGCGACTGCTCGCCGGACGCCTTCTTCCCTCTACGCCGGTGTCCGTGGATCTCCTTCAATGGTCTGCTTCGTCTACTTTTGCACTTTCTCTCTAGCGTTGACAACCCCACTGTAAGGATGTCTACAATTTCTTTGTTGTTCGTTCTATTATTCCTCATGTTACTGGCACTAGGGAAATTTGAGTTTGACTAGGATCGTAGTGCCAGTGTTAAATCACACACCTATGATACATGTTGTTGTCGTTCTTTTCCTTATTATTGGAATTAATTTGTGTGTCACTAAATTTGTCGGTGCAGAAAGTGACCAACAAGTAAATATTTGTAGTTTTACCGTACGTTGTGATCGGAGGTGGCCTAGCACTCAATGACACAGGGTTTATACTGGTTCAGGCAACGTGCCCTACGTCCAGTTTGAGTCGGTCGGTGACTTTATTCCTGAGCCCAGGTGCTCAAAGTTTGCAGTGGGGTTACAAACGAGAAGGAGAAAGATGGGGGGTACAAGAGGTCCGGTCGGACTTCGGTCGGAAGGGCCGAGAGTGACAGGAGCTCCGCTATGAGCTAAGTGTTCAAGCGTGTGCTTGAGGTTCGAACCTGGCGGTTCTGTGGTTGTGAGCTAGTGAACTTGATCGATCTAATGAATCTGTTTGTTTGAAGAGAGCGCATCCCTTTTTATAGATGAAGGGGATGGCCTTACAACTGAGAGGGATAGAATATGTACGCTTCTAAGCCTTGTTGTTCACGCCGGTGTGTACAGGATGATGGTAGGCGCCCACAACACTATTGGGAGGTTGTGCTGTCTTCTTTGGGTATGGCAGACATCGGTGCCTGCCACACTGTTGATACCTGGAGGCATGCAAGGGGTTTCACCACGTTCGCCTGGTACGGTAAATGTCGGCACCCACAACACTGTCGATGCCCAGAGGCACGTGGGGGGAGCCTTACCGTGTGGGAGTTAATGACACCCACAACACTATAGGGGAAAATGTCGGCGCCTACAACACTGCTTGGGCTCTGCCATGCCAAGGAGGTTGCAAAGTACTGTTTCCGCAGGTGTACAGGGTACGGACCCCGGTATTACGGCTTGACTTGTGCGCCCTGCCTTGCTTTCTCCGTCCGTTTCCTGGTCCTTGCCGAGCTAGCGTCCCCGGTCGGTTGGTCCCAATCGGCTCTGATTACGCCAGTCCGAGAAGAGCAGTGAGTAGGGTTTTGGCGCATCCCCGGTCGGAGACATGGGGTCGGAGTCGGAAGTAGTGCTTTGGCCAGGCCTTCCAGTCAGAGACGTCGTCCGGAGGCGGGTTGGAGACCGAAGCGAGCGCTTCGGTCAAAGAGGTGGGCTAGAGTTGGAAAACGGGCGCCGCTCCTCCTCGGCCAAACCTTCCGGTCGGTAATTGGATTGCCCTTCTGGCCTGTTGTTTAGATACTTGGGTCGGCCCATAAGTTGCGCGTTGTTTGCAACGTCGCCTGCTGGACCGAGCCTTTGTTCGGAAGCCGGTCCACGAGGGACCTCGAGTTTATGAACCCGACAGGAGGTGTTTGTTAGCGGGTGATTCGGGTAGAATCGTCTGGGGGTGTTTGTTAGCCGGTCCACGAGGGACCTCGGTCCCTGGGTGATTCGGGTAGAATCGTCTGGGGGTGTTTGTTAGCGGGTGTGTGTGCGTGTTTTTTAGTTGAGATGGAGTCGTCAACCAAGGCGTCGTTGTGCAGCCGAGGCGGTTTAGTTTTTAGGGATCAAGTGAGACAAAGCTCGTGGATCTTGGCGTCGGTGCGCGTAGTGGGATCGGGCGAGGCAGTTAGTTTTAGGGATTGGACGAGACGGAGCTCTTGGGTCCTGGCATCAGTGCGCGCTGTGGCATCGAGCGAGTCGGAGTCGTGGATCCTGGCCTCAGTACAGCCCGCGCAGCCGAGGCAGTTAGTCAGTTAGTTTAGGGATCGAGCGAGCCGGAGCTCGCGGATCCTGATGGGGCAAGTTCAGGGTCGTAGACCCAGGCGTTTGGTGTGCAGTCAAAGCATAGCCGAGGGATGGGGCGAGTTCGGGGTCACAGACCCAGGCGTTTGGTTGCAGTTCGAAGCATAGCCGAGGGATGGGGCGAGTTTGGGGTCACAGACCTAGGCGTTTGGTGTGCAGTCGAAGCATAGCCGAGGGATGGGGCGAGTTTGGGGTCGCAGACCCAGGCATGTTTTGGGTATCTTGAGCCCCCGAGCCTCGTTGGGCTTCGGTAGGAGTCGGTTTGAGTTGTGTGCGTTACCCCGTCCTCGGTTTCTCACAACCAGAGGTGCTGAGCTTTGTCGCTTGCCTCGATCGCTCGGGCTTGAGTGACACGCTCAGTGAGTTCGCTAACGGGTATGATCGAGTGGAATCAGGGTCCATCGTTCATGACGGGGTCGGCATAGCCCTCTTGTGACATTCCACTGCTCCTTTACCTGCAACCCAGCAGATGCCTGGATCGTTCCAGAGACCGACCCGGGTGGCCTACTGGCCTCCCCTCGATGGAGATTCTGTGGGCTTGGCAAGAGGTTTAGGATCGAACGAGAAGGTTGAGATGACCCTGTCTGCTTTAGGGCAGACGGGGCGAGGGCCGCACGGGGCTCATCTGCGTTTTCTGCCCTAGCTCTGTTTGACGTGGGGCGGCCTCGAGCCCTTCGTGGGCCGACCTTTGAGCCCCGGTCGGTCGTTGCTCATGTCGAATGAGGCAACTGCCACTTCGTGATGCAACACGGAGCTTTGTGATGCATTTCGCTGCACGTGCGATGGCTTAGTTCCCAAGCCCCCGGGCGATTCAGGGCCTGAATCGTCCGGGGGGCACGGGTGTATGGAATGAATGTGTGTATGGATGTATGAAATGATTATAAAGAAATAGCGGGGGTCGGCAGTGTTACCTTGATGACTAGAGTGACGGGGTTTGAAGAGCTCCAATCAGAAATGTCCGACCGGGACCCGTGCTCGTTGTTCATGACGGAGTTGGCACGCAGACTTCTTTCGGCGGCTGTTCTCTGGGCGAGCTTTGCCGGTGGGGAATCCGGCCGAGGTCGCGCCGGTGGGGGGTTTCGCCCTGCATTGAAAACCAAGTGCGGGGGCTCGTATCCCACGTACATCCCCTGCGACTCCAACCAGGGGTGGCACGGGGAGTGGTTTTATATCAGGAATCTGGTGGAGGTGCCGTTCCTAGCGTTCACTGGTGGGAGGCCAGAGATGCGGGATAGTTGGTCGTGGGGCTGTTCCTGTTGGGAGAAGAAAATGGTGGAGATCATCGAGGTGGAGCTCTAGAAGCTCGTGCGGTGTGGCCTTGACGGGGTGTGGGTGTTCCACACCCTCTACCGCCGCTGGGTAGCTCTGTTGGCAGAGAGGGTGTGACCGATGTGGAGGTACGGTGGCCTGTCGGACCCCGATCGTGCATTACCGTAGGAGCTGCCGGATGACGAGGTCTGGAGTCACCTTGACCGGGTGCTGCAGCTGAAGCCCAAAGAGAAGGTCGATGGAAAGCCCGAATCTCTCAATGCCTCGGTGGTGTCCAAACTAGCATGCTCCTCTCTCTTTACTTTGTGTCCTTTTCCCCCTTTGCTTTCCTACTTTTTTGATCTTGAGTCGCCTGTTGCGTAGGGACTTGATGCTTACAGGTCCCGGCCGCACCTTCCGAAGGGGCCGAAGGGCGCGGCTTGGTAGGCTGCCCAGAAGGAGGCGACGGATGCCAGGAAGAAAAAGAAAGCCAAGGTGGCTCACCGGAAGTATAAGAAGGAGAAGGAGATTGCCCAGCGCGTGAAGGCCGAGGAAAATAAGAGTGACGTCGAGTCCGAGCTTGAGTCAGAGGATCCCACAGACGTGGACGACATGGTTTTCTCTGAGGAGGAGGAAAGCTGGGAGGTCATTGTGACCTCGGTGGAGCGTCACGACCCTACGGCGATGTCTGCTGGTGATAAGCAGGAGGCGGAGAGGCGCACCATGGTTCCCGTGCCAAGGAAGCATGCGGCTAGCGCGGACACCGCTGGCGAACGGGAGGCGAAGCGGACGCGGTCACCGCGCCCCTCGGTGGCGTCGCCGATCTCGTTCCTGCCTGCCACGGGCGCGACTAAGCAAGCCAGGCGATCAGAGGAGCGGGCTTGCACCCGTGTGTCACCGGGACCGGTGCCAGCGCATGACTCGCAGCAGGAGGATGCCCCACCTACTACTCCGGTCGGCGCGTCCCGAGCCGAAGGTCACGGTGACCCGTAGGCCGAGCAGGAGCTGGTTGGGACGACTCCACCCTCGTCTGAAGTGAGGGGTGCGGGTCGCAGCCTGGGAGTGGTCCTCGCCCTGCGGACCCATCGACGCTGGGTCTTGGTGTCAGAGTCGTGCCGCTTACCTCCCGGTATGTTTTTCTTTGTTTCTTTTCGATCTTGCTGTTGAGTCTTTTTAGAGTATGACTTACCCGTACTCTTTGTCAGTGGCCGGATGATGATGGGGTTGAGCATCACCCCAACTCCTGTGCAGGAGGTTTGGAGGCCCACCTTGCAGCGTGCCGTGGAGAGTGGCGGGGGGAACAGGGTGGTGGTGGCAAGCCCTTACCTTCTAGGGGTGGTGATCCCCGGGTCGGTTGCTAGTACGACGGCTATGGCGGCGATGGTGCTGGCGGCGATCCCGGTGGTGACGACGGAGGCTTCGCCGGTGGTGTCCCTCGTGGCCCCTCCTCCACTAGCTGCAGTGGAAGAGGAGAAGGAGATCGAGCCCCCTACCTCACCGGGTGGAGGGCTGCACGGCTCACCCTCATGGTCAGAGCTAAAGGCGCCGGGGGGAGACGTGGTTGGGATAGAGTTGGAACACCCATCGGTGGCCCATGCAACTGAGGTGGTGGAGATCCCATCCGACGACGAAGCGGATGACGTGGTGGAGCAGCCGGTGCTGCCACAGGAGCTGGTGGTGGTTCGATCAGAGGCGGGGCCCTCCGGCGGGCTACCGGAGGGTGACCTGGAGTGGCCCTGCCCCGAGGACCCGTCAAAGGTGCGGTTTGTCCTTCAAGATTCCCAGGAGTGTCAGCTCTAGGACATCCTTGGGGAGAAAGGACTCGCCATGGAGTCCGATCTCGCCAAGCTGTTGGTGAAGCTCGATGACGCCCAGGAGCGGGTTAAGTCCACCCAGCAGTTGGTCAAGGTTAACCTATAGCTCGCCGCGGAGGTGAGTTTCCCGTGTTTGTCCTTGATCTCATAGTCCCTTGTTGGTTGCCTCAGCATGATTTTTTTTGTTTCGTAGGGTCTGAAGGAGATGTCGTCTCGCAAGTCTCGTTTCCTCCGAATGGAGCATGCCCGGATGGCTAAGCTTGAGCATCAGCTGGAGTCCGCCCGCCACAAGTCCTAGGACTGGGCGGCCGAGGTGACCGCGGTGCGGGCGGAAGAGCAGCGTGCGACAGAGTGGGCGACCGCCGCCGAGTGGGGGCTTGAGGCGGCGAAGGCCCGTCAGGCGAACATCGAGGCGGCGCTCCAAAAATCCCTAGAGACCCTTGAGTCAGAGCGGAATGCCCTGGAGTCGAAGCAGAATGTCCCTAGAGTCGGCGCGAAAGGCCCTAGAGTCAGAGTGGAAGGCCCGATCGGAGGCAGACTAGGAAGTGCTCGCGCTTTGGGGCCGGGTGATGGGGACGGAGGAGGTGAACGCTCGACTGCGTGGGCAGGTGGCCTGACAGGCGGAGGAATTCTCCGCCCTCGAGAACTTTTGCCTCGGTACGTACCTTTTCTATTCTTCATCGTGTTGGTTTCTTCCTTTAGCTTGTTTCTGAGCTTGTCGCCCTTCTTGCAGAGCTGGGTAGAAAGGTGAAGTTGTTGGAGTAGGACCTGGAGACGGTCAAGGCGATGTTTGGCTAGAATGTGGAGGCGCTGGCCAAGTCCCTTCAGGAGCGACGTGCCCTCGAGGGGGAACTTGACTGGATCCGTAATGTTGCCCAGCTCATCGTCTTGGTGGTCTTCGGGTCGGCGCTAAGTACCAGTGCGCCCGCCATCCAGCTGGTGGAGGTCCCAGATGAAGTCCAGGCCCTTATTACACACGGGCTATTCTACAGTGCGTCGGGGGTGTTGACTTTGGTGGCGACGTACCACCTAAACCTGGATTTTGCAACTATCTATAGCAGGTATGCCGATGGCTTGAGCTCGGAGGACATCCAATCGCTCGAGGAGAGCTTGCTGCCTTACGCAAGGATGGTGGCAGAGCAAGTCTCTGTGTAGTGGGTGATGGATGCCCGTCGTGAGGACATGGTCGGAAGCGTGCGTTGGGGGGACGTCACCCAGCCTGCGGATGGCATGGAGCCTGGGTCGGAAGTGGACATCGCCCCGACTTCAACCGAGCCGAATGTTGTCCCACCGGGGAGTGAGCAGCCCACGCCTTCGCCGGCTGCACCGACAGCAGACGCCGCCGAGCCACCCCAATAGTTTGTAAAGTATAAGTAGTTTAGTAGATGCAAAAAGTTAAGTTCATCGGGAGCCCCCATGTAAACGTTCTTGTGTTCTCAATGACTACGATCAGTTCCATTTTTTATGATGGAGTCACTCCGTTCGCAAAAGCTTGTCCCATTCGTTCCTTAGTTTTTACCTTAGCATAATTTTGTTTTTTATTCTTTTTTTTCGTACTTGCCCATTCGTCCCGTAGGCTGCAACCTTAGGAGCCCGGGGCGTGGCCCGTGAGGCTTAGCTGCTCGTAACCATAGGTAGAGGCGGGGTGCGATCGGTCGGAATATTTTAAAGCAAAGCTATGTAAGGCAATTTAAAGGAACGAACTACCCTTTTGTTCGGGTAGGAAGGAGTTTCACCATATGATAGTAAACAAAAAAGAGAGGTAGTAGTGCACCCTCGTGGAGCCCCCGAGCGACCCAGGCCAAAAAAGTGTTCGGGTCGGGGTGCTCTTATAGGAGCAAACGCTAAGTAAACAATGGTAAGACTGAATTTTAGGTGAAGGAAACGACATAGCTGTTCCAAGCATTGGTGAAAGTGTTGTCTTTGTTGTCCTTTAGTTGGTAGGCGCCCGGTCAGATCACCTCGACCTTCAGTCGTCCGGATCCTTGCCCGCTACGCCTCCTTTCTTGGCCGCTGCTTCTTCGCCTTTTTCTTCCTTTGGCCCACCGGCCTGTTGTAGAAGGCGCTTAAGGAGCTCGCAGTCCTTGTAGAGGTGTTTGACGGGGTAGGCGTGGTTGGTGCACGGGCTCTCCATGAGCTCGTTCAAGTGACCCAGAAGGTCCTGCTGGGGCTGCTTGCCTGTGTGATCGGGCATGGCGACCAACGTGGAGTTGGCTGGTCGGCGGCGATCTTTTCTGTTCTTTTTCTCCCTCTGCGTGGAGGGGCCCTCGTCCTAATCCTGGCGCTTGGCCTTGCCTTTGCCTCGGCTTCCGTTGGAGCGCTACGGGAGCGGCGCTCGCTGGATGCATTGGACAAAGGCCTGTGGTCCCGGGCCATCTAGGCTAGGACTCCGGTCGCTACTACGAGAGTCTCGGTTTGGCCCAAGCCGCTCGTGTATAGGAGGTTCGTGCGAAGCGGTCGCCAAGTCAAGACGAGGCGCAGATGCGGCCTCCTGTGACGCGCTTGGTGGCTGTAGCGGTGAACGGGTGGAGCAATTCTTCAACTGCGTCCCCAGTCCCCTGGTGGGGAGAGAGGCCACGAGTCGGTGTCGTGATACGGAGCTCTCCGCCTATTGAATGGCGGTGGTCTCCACTAGTGCCCCGAGGTTCCGGTGGATCGCCTGTTCCTGGCGGTCGTTCGGCTCGGGAAGGCTACGTAGAAGCATTGCCACAGCGGCGATGTTCTGATTGGCCCGAGTGAACTATGGGGAATCGTTCCCCCTATCCATGGTGTTGCGCTGGACGCGACGAGCGCGAGCCCAGCCGCCGCTCGCCGATTTATGCGCACGGGGCGCAGTGTGGTGCGCCGAGCGCGCTGGCGCAGTTGGCGGCTAGTGCAGCCACTGTTGTCGTAGTTCCTCACCGTGCTCCCGTGTGAGCTCTGGGGTCTCCACACGAGGGTCCGGACGGGTGTGAGTCTGCAAGGACTCCGTTACCACCGGTGACTGTCCCGGAGCGTCCGCCATAGCGCACTCTCAGGACGGACGGTGGCTAGGCGCCACGTCGCCGATGCTGGAGCTGTCACTCTCAACATCGTCATCCATGAGGTCGAGGAAATAGGTGGGAGCATAGCTCGCCATCCCCACTAATTCAGACGTGAGAGGGGGCGGCACCGGCATCCTTCGGAGCCCCCGGGTGTACGCGTCCGCGGGAGACGCAAGGTCGTAGGGGAACCGGTCGTATGGCGGTCGTGGCGGGGACAATGGGGTCCTTCCGGGTAATCGGCGGAAGATAGAGAATAGCAAGTAAATAACAGTATATACATTACTCACAGCGGGGTTTGAGCAAAGAGTTTGCTTGGAATAAAGCGTAGATGCCTCGTTGTTGAAGTCGTCGCGCGTCTCGGAGCCGATGGAGGGCGCCCCTCCGACAGGCGTCGGAACGAGTGCTTCCTCGCGGAGGTGTAGTACGCCGAGCCGGTCGGCGACGAAGTTTAGGCTTCCAAAGAGGAAGGCCTAGGACGTCTCGGAGACGGGTAAAACCCACATCCCAATAGGTGGGAGTGCAAGAAACTCCAGTGAGCCGAAGCGAGTCGTATCGCCTGAGCCCGCCACGATGAAGGTGGTGGAAATGTGGGCCATCCGATGACCAAAAAGTATTGAACGTACAACGTCTTCCCCACGGACGACGCTAACTGTTGGTGCAGAAAGTGACCAATAAGTAAATATTTGTAGTTTTGCCGTACGTTGTGATCGGTGGTGCCCTAGCACTTAATGACACAGGGTTTATACTGGTTCATGCAACGTGCCCTATGTCTAGTTTGAGTCGGTCGGTGACTTTATTCCTAAGCCCAGGTGCTCGAAGTTTGCAGCGGGGTTACAAACGAGAAGGAGAAAGATGGGGGGTATAAGAGGTCCGGTCAGACTCCGGTCGGAAGGGCCGAGAGTGACGGGAGCCCCGCTATGAGCTAAGTGTTCAAGTGTGTGCTTGAGGTTCGAACCTGGTGGTTCTGTGGCTGTGAGCTAGTGAACTTGATCAATCTAATGAATCTGTTTGTTTGAAGAGAGCGCATCCCCTTTTATAGATGAAGCGGATGGCCTTACAAGTGAGAGGGAGAGAATACGTATGCTTCTAAGCCTTGTTGTCCACGCCGACGGGTACAGGACGATGGTAGGCGCCCATAACACTGTTGGATGTTAGATACACGTGGGTGGTTGTGTTGTCTTCTTCGGGTATGGCAGACGTCGACGCCTACCACACTGTTGATACCTGGAGGCATGCAAGGGGTTTCACCACGTTCACTTGGTACGGTAAATGCCGGCGCCCACAATACTGTCGATGCCCAGAGGCACGTGGGGGGAGCCTTACGGTGTGGGAGTTAATGGCGCCCACAACACTGTAGGGGAAAATGTCGGCGCCTACAACACTGCTTGGGCTCTGCCATGCCAGGGAGGTTGCAGAGTACTGTTTCCGCAGGTGTACAGGGTACGGACCCCGATATTGCGGCTTGACTTGTGCGCCCTGTCTTGCTTTCTCCGTCCATTTCCTGGTCCTTACCGAGCGGGCGTCCCCGGTCGGTTTGTCCAGTCGGCTCTAATTACGCCAGTCGGAGAAGAGCAATGAGCAGGGTTTTGGCGTATCCCCGGTCAGAGACATGGGGTCAGAGTCGGAAGTAGTGCTTTGGTCAGGCCTTCCGGTCAGAGAGGCTGTCCGAAGGAGAGCTGGAGACCGAAGCGAGCGCTCTGGTCGGAGAGGTGTGCCAGAGTCGGAAAACGGGTACCGCTCCTCCTCGGCCAGACCTTCCGGTCGGTGATTGGATCACCCTTCTGGCCTGTTGTTTAGATACTTGGGCCGACCCATAAGTTGCGCGTTGTTTGTAACGTCGCCTGCTGGATCGAGCCTTTATTCGGAAGCCGGTCCACGAGGGACCCCGTGTTCATGAACCGGCAAAATTACTATTATTTCCGACAGAGTATATGTACTATTGCTCTTTCATCCGGCCGTTTGTATCCTAATATATGGAAAGGTCAAGAGTGCTTTCAAGATGGATTATATTATCTTGAAACTAATACAAACTTCTTTTATTGAAAAAGGTCAAGTGGTATACCCTAATAATCATTAACGACAATAGCCACCGAACACATTCTATTGTTCAAAAAGATACCCTCCTTTGCAATTATAATAATATCTTAAAGTAGTCAGAAACATGTGAGAGCTTTCAAAATCACTCTACTAAGACCTTGTTTGGTTAGACTCCTTTTAACTCTGACTTCTGGTTCATTTCACCGTGGGAGAAAAAAAAACGGTTTACATGAACAATGCTGCTACAGTTGCCAGTGCAGAGAAGCCAGAGCTATACAGCCTGTTGGCTGGTTCGTATCGTTGCTGGTTCGTTTATGTGAGAGAGAAGTACTGCTGGCTGGTTCATGTAAATAGTGTGCATGTGAGGGGGCTGGCTAGCCAGCCCCCGCCGAACACGGCGATAAGAAGTTGTGCCAAATTGACTCTGAATATGACATATAATATATCAGCTTCTAGATAAAAACGTGCAGAGCCGATTAGCAAATAATTAGTCTGTTCACTTATGGGTTTCAATCGGGGCTTATCAGTCAACCAACAGTATTTTTCTCTCACAATAAACCAGCACCAGCCGCGTAAGCAGGCACACCAATACATCATCTTCCACTGCATCAACTGTAGTACGTACGGTCACCATGTGGCATCGACAGAGTTTCCCGTGTTCACATGCTCTCCTGTACCTCCCTGCAGACAGTGAGAACTGAGAATGGCCATGAAAATTGTGAGAAAAACTCTGTTAGTTTGAAAAAGATGTGTTTTAATTATGTCCAACAAAAGCTAGCTAGGAGACATAAACGTCCAGCAAACGCAGTGTCAGGTGGACACCGCCGCAGCACTGGACACGAGCTAGCAGAGGTGCTTCATGTGTGCACTTGTGAACAGTGCGGAATGAAGAATGCAGATGCTTGCACAGCTCTGAACCCTTACAATATACAACTGCCGTGGAGCTTTTTTAAACGAATCGACACACGACACAAAGAAAGCGATAAAGACGACGGCAATTGAACTCGACTACCGAGAGTACATCATGCCTTGTTTAGATCGTATATTTTTTTTTAATTCGGACACTGTAGCACCACGCACCCCACAGCTAACACGAACTCCGGCCTTGTTTAGATCGTAAATTTTTTTTTTGTAATTCGGACATTGTAGCACGTTTCGTTTGTATTTGACAAACTTTGTCTGATCTTGGACTAACTAGGCTCAAAAGATTCGTCTCGTGATTTACAACCAAACTGTGCAATTAATTATTTTTTTTATCTACATTTAATGCTCCATGTATGTGTCCAAAAATTGATGTGATGGAAAAAGAGTGAAAAAACTTTGAAATTTTGATGAGATCTAAACAAGGCCTCCGTGAAGCGATTATTCAAGTGACCATGTCAGCGTATTGTCGGGCAGCTGCAGTTTTCATTGTCCTCCAACTTTTTTAAATTTAACTAGATTTATACAATATATTAGCAACATTTGTATCTCTATATAAGTTTAGGCAAATTTTGCTGAGGGACACCTGAAAAAACGTGTAATTTGCAAGATCACAGCGCGAGACCAACCGATAATTTGCCAAAAGACACCACAAATTAGTGGTTATTTGCCAAAAAGACACCGCGCTAATTATTTTATTCATTTCTCCGGTTTTAGGGAGAGAGAAGATGGGTAAATGTCCAAATTACTCCTGTCTTCGACCTCCAACCCATCGCTGATATTTGTTGTAACAGATCACCCGTACCAGGGCATGCAGCAGGCCTAGCAATCCCCTGTTACTTGCTTGCTGCCTCAAAGCAGGAAAAGAACCCCAAGCTTGAGATGAGGGAGGAGAACCCCTGAGATTCAGGTGATCGTAAGGTGGTCGACGAGCGGTGTACTAGTGCGGATGCCAGGCAAAGACGAATAGGCAAGCCGGCACACTAGGAGCCTCTTTGCAGCAACTCTGCCAACAGAACCGAAGCACTTAGCCAGAGCCCGAAAAATCAACTCCGTCTCCATACGTGCAATGCAAAACGGCTCCGGCTCCACTTCTATGGGTGCAAAAGCACTTCTCCAACTTTGGTTGTTTTGTGCGGCTCCTTGGGCTTCGGTGCTGGAGCTGAGCTGGAGCTGGAAAAAAAAATTCCTAGATCCACTACGTCCGTCAACGAGTCAACTGCCCTGTAGGACGGTCACCACGCGGGACACGTTTCCTATACGGCTTTGGTCATATGGCACAAAGAGACTAATATGGCCCAAACAGTTCAGCTGCACCAGTGAAGTTGTTTTTTGAAAAAACATCTTCATACACTATTTTTCCCGACAGCTAAAAACCGTCAGGAGAGGCCTCAAAACCGACAGGAATCACATTCCTGACAAGCAACCATCAGGAACGACTCGACAAGAATTATTTGCTGAAGCTGAAGCTGATCTGTTTTTCTCTTCCTCAAACAGCATCATATGATGGACAAAGAGAGTAAAATTACCATAGTGCCCTTAGTTTTTTCCTTCTATTTTTTCCCTCAACTCCTCACGAGCATCTCTTTCTTCCTCACGGGTCGCTCGGTCGCGTCCTCGCATGACCGCATGGTGGCGACCGTACCGCTCATCCAGGCGGCTCTCACGAGCCCCAGTGGTCGTGCCACGGTGCCCATGCCCTGATGCCGCTAGCCCGGGTGGCCATGCCCCCTAGTTCCGATGACGTCCCCTACGCGCAGGTCGTCGGCAGCCGCGCCTGCTCGCGTCCTTCTTCTCCCCCGGCGGTCGAGTTACCCTGGCAGACTGGTCCCGATGGCGGCGCACCCGATGCGTCCTAGCTTCATGGCCGTGCCAGCACCATGGAGGCATCTCGTGCCAGCGCCCACAACACCCTGGCGGCCCGCGCGCGTGCCCCGGTGGCGGCGAGCCTTGGCGTCCGCGTGCCTACTCGCACGGTGTGGTACAGTCGAGCGACGCCATGCTCCTGTGACTCGGGGCAAACCACGTCTTCACACCCGGTAGAGCCCACAAAGCGGTAGGTGAAGCTGATATAAGCTACTTTTTTCAGCTTCATCCCAACTCATCTCTTTATGAGAAAAAATAGCTTCACCTATAAAACTGTTTTGGAAAAGGGTGTTTAACAAAAATAGCTCACAATAACTCATGAAGCTGTTGGTGAAGTTGTGCAAAATAGGCCCTATACCTTCCTTTTTGATACTAAGGGCATGCATGAGCAGCTCATCCTTTTGTATCCAATTATCGACCCGGCTAGTGGATCATATTAGAGCCTCTTTAGATTAGCTAGATCTAGTTACTAGTTCGAACTGACAATTAGGTTAAAATAGACTGAAGTTGGATCATTGGCTGCTCATAGCCTCACAAAAATAAGGGGGAAAGAGAACCCAAATGAAAATGAAAAAAGAACAAAAAAATATATTATTGCTTTCACATCCATTCTAAATGAAAATGTCTAACACAATGACCTCCAAATCCTTGCCTTGACCCGGCTCGCTGAACGAATAGTCTCTTGTATATAGTTGTACCTTCACACTGCAGCCAATACATTTCCCTCAAGATAGCCGGCATAGAGGAGTTAATCTATCTTTTCTCAAAAAACAAGAACATTTCGTGTACATCAAATTGCCTATGTAACAAATCCTTGCCTTTTTCGTGATTTTAAATGCTGTATCACATTCTCTTGCAGAACCATATTTACTTTTTTTTTGTCCAAAAACATGGTCAGATGGATCACAATATTATTCATATCAAGTTTGCTGAAGCCATTGCTACCAAACAGCTACTAGCAGAAGGTCCATGCGTCTCAAATCTAGACTGAGGTAATATTAATACAGACTAGAAATTTTTGCACGCTTCGCAGCGCCCTACCATCCAAACTATGAATCATCTGTCTGAAGAAGAAACTGAGGCAATGGCAGCCACGTGGAACCGGAAAAGGAGAAGTGGCGTCCAATCGAAGTGTGCCTCTTCTACCAATTCAAGTGCAATTTCAAATTAGGCTTAGAGAACCACTTGAGGCAAAAGACACATGGTGAAGATCCAATCAACAACACTGCAGAAACCATGTGTTAGTTTACCAGTTATCTCATTAATGATATTTCTTCGTTGTTAAGTACATACACACACTACATGAGTACATGTCAGTTTCAAACAAATATTGTAAACATCGACAGTAATGTATTCACCATCTCAGCTTTTCCGGAAGAGTTGTCGTGCTGATTGCCCCGGTTCACACAAATGGGAAAAAAAATTGAGAAAGAATTACTAAACTACAGTAAGACCTTCTGAACACTGGGTTAGTGCCTGTGAGATACTAATGATCTTGACATTGCTGCACGAAGAAACGAAATTATATCATGGTTAGAAATGAAACTATGAACCCCAGCCCTAGGGATTAGCCATTATAGCATTATATTATATAAAATTGCAAACTGGTAATCATGGTTAGAAATTAAATTATGAATCCTTAAGGAAAAGCCTAATCTGTGGAAGCTATTTTAATCTTGCAGTGACTATGAAATACTGATATTTCCTGTGTAGTTGCCATCTTTCTTGGTTCAACGTAATCTCCTTTGTGAAATGCTACAGTTTAACAATAAAAAGGTTTTGAATAAAAAGGCATACCAATTCATATGTAATACAGTTTTTCAACAAGTAAAAGGATAATTTTGGACATACCAAAAGGAATTGATCTATGCCTGCATATAAACTACTTGCAGGTAAATTGAGACAATAAAGTTCTGAGTAGTTATTATCTGAAAAGTTGGGTGCATCGTTGATTATATAGAATCTTCAATTCAGGCCATCATTACTAAATGACTTTCTATAAAGCATAAAGTCATCTTTTAGTATTTTAACTGTAATCTATTTTGTGATGTTATTAGACATGTTATTTAAGAGTTTTTTTCGGCCATGAACAGATGCATACCTCTGAGGCAGCTTTCCGTCGAACAGGTGGTGTGCATCTGTGCTACAACACCTATATTCGTGAGTGGAGATCCTGGCATGGCAAGTGTCGGGGAGCTAATACGGGGTACCCAATGAGATGGAATTAATAACCATCGAACGTTGACGCTTTCGGTCAGACAAGAACGCTACTACACTTCTTGCCCGAACGACGGAAGATTGGTTCCACCTCGCCCGACCCTCAAGGGCTAAGACTCCGCCTCACCCGACGTCTGAGGGTTGGCTCCGCCTCGCCCGACGGCTGAGGGCAGGCTCCGCCTCGCCCGACGACTGCACCATGCTCCTTCATAAAGACGAGCATAGGGTAGGACAGGACATTTGAGTCAACCGCAGTACCGAGGGCCATGCCCTGCATGCCTGCAGGAAGGTACCGTCAGGATACGACGGGACGGGCGCTTTAAGCCCTTTCCGACCTGACAGAGCCCGAACAGTGTTGTAGGTGTTGCTTTTGTCCCACACTGTTGTAGGCGCCGCCATCAGCCCTCGGGTGCGGATACTAACACAAGCATACGACAACCACTACGATCTAAGATAGAACTCACATCATCTACAGTGACGGACGTATGGTCACTTCCTCGTCTACTCCCCGAAGGGTCACAACTCGGCTCTCTGGCACGCCGCACCGTCTGCCGGTGTAGGATGGGATGCACCCACTTGCTGAATGAGGCCAGGGCACGGCCCTATGAGGGTCAGCGAACACACCATCCCTGACACAGTCTGCCATGTTAGCAGGGCAGGCACAGGGGAAAAGGAAGACCCGGCTCCTTCGAAGGACCTTCTCTACCCTCTGGTTTTTTCCTCTTTCACCCATCTTTAATCCCTGCTCCCCCTTGGTCTATAAAAGGGGGGGACAGGGCACCCCACTATGGACGACGAATCGATTCCACACACAACACACAGCCAAGCAGCAACCGCGCTCTTGGCGTCCTTTCGACCTTTCCATCAGAGACTTGGGACCTATCCCTCTCTTGACCGGTTGTACCCCTACTACGAACCTTTTTTTGGTACTAACAACATGAGCAGCAGCAAACTGGACGTAGGGACATTCTGCCCGAACCGGTATAAACCTTGTGTCCTTTAGTACACCATCCGAGCCTAACGTGCAACAATTATAAATTTACTAGTTGGTGTTTGTTCGAAACACCGACAGTTGGCGCGCCAGGTAGGGGCCTTTGCGCGTTCCAAATCAGGCCTCGGATGGCTAGCCACGCAATCAGCTGGGTCCCGGGCGCACACGTGCGTTTCGATGACCTAGACTTCATCATCACGGTGGGAGGAGAGTTGGCGTTGGCCCATGTCGCCATCCAATCTCTCCCCTCCATCGACTTCAACTACGGGAGGCTTGAGCGCTAGCCCGACGTCTCCCTTGGACCCCAGCCGTCCAGGGAGGACCCGTGCCGCCTCACCCTCTCTCCGAAACACTCCACACGAAGCGCCCCGACGGCGCTTCTGTTCGGTCTCTGCAACTCCGCGGCGACCGTAAGCCACCTTGTGGCATAGCGCACGATCCCGTCCCCTGCGAACAACGAGTCCGTGGGGATGATTGAAAGCGTCACGGAATCCCTCCACGGCCTCCTCGCGGAGGGGCCGGGGTCGGACTCTGGCTCTAACTCCAGCAGGGGGAGCCACCACCCCTCCCGGGAATGTTTCATGGCGGGTACCCCCGAGGGACACGTCGAAAGCGTCTCCGCAGAGGAGACTACCCCGGTAGGCAACCTCAGCGGCAAAACCGAAGGGGATACAATGCCCCCCCTTGCGTAGGGGTGGAGCAGCTAAGAGCCCAAAAGCGGGAGATCAACGAAGTCGGACAATAGCTTGTTCGAGAATACGTGGAGGTCGATCGGGAGATTGAACGCCGCGGAGACGGTGGGCGCGCACGCACCGTGGCCCGTGACGTAAACCGAAGGATCATCGCCGATGATGAAACCCTTCCTCACTTCGCTCGGGCAAGCCAGAACATCGCCGCTGCAATGACCTTACTTCATGGCCTTCCAAAGGCTGCAACGCCCAAGGATCATCGGGCCCACCACGAAATTCGCATGTTGCTCGAGCGTGCGGCGGCGCAGCAGGCGGAAAGCTCGTTGTCTCGGTGACACGAATTCAACACCAGCCAGCACACGCCCTTAGTGCGCCCCTCCAGGGACGCATCAGTCCACCAGGCACCACAAGGCAGTGGGCAGCGTGCTGCGGCCCAGATACATCAGCGTCTCGGCCATAACCACGATGCACGCAGCACCCTCGGTGCCCACAGACGTGCCTACAGCAACCAAAGAGAAGGAGCCCGCCGCGGCTATCACCCTCGTTGCAGCGGACGCTATGACAATGGCGAGGACCAAAGCCCGAGCCCTGGCCTGCCAGGCCCTTAGGCCTTCAGCCGGCACATCCTCAACGCTGCTTTCTCGTCAAGGTACCGACCACCTACCAATATCCCTAAGTACTCTAGGAAGACAAACTCCGGACTTTGGCTCGAAGACTATCGGCTTGCCTGTCAAGCCGGTGGTGTGGATAATGACGACTTCATTATCCGCAACCTTCCACTGTTCTTGGCCGATTCGGCACGAGCGTGGTTGGAACACCTACCGTCCAACGCAATCCAGAGTTGGGTGGACCTGAAGGAGATCTTTGTGGGAAACTTCTAGGGCACTTACAAGCGCCCTGGGAACCCATGGGACCTCAAGAACTACCGTTAGAAGGCCGGTGAGACCCTCTGCGGGTACATCCAACGCTTCTCCCAATAGTGCAATGAGCTCCCTAACGTCGCCGACGCCGACATAATAGGAGCCTTCCTATCTAGGACAACCTACGAGTCCTTGGTTCATAAGCTGGGACGCAAGGACCCACGAACCACCATGGAACTCCTGGACATTGCCACCAGCCATGCCTCAGGAGAAGAGGCGGTCAGAGCGATCTTCGATCGCCTTGAGGGCAAGGCAAGGCAGGATGAGGGCGTCGGTGAAGGCACTTCCAATCGTTCCGCCGAAAGGAAGAATAAGAAGCAACGGTGCGAGGACTCGCTCGTGGCCGCTGCTGACTGCAAGGGTAGTCAGAAGCCCACGGAGGGCACTCCGAACCACTTCGAGAAATTACTTGAGGGGCCGTGCCTGAACCACGCCTTTCCTGTCAAGCATCTGCTCAAGGACTATAGCCTCATGCGGTGGTTCTTGTCCAAAGGCTCCAACAAAGGGGAGTAGGGGAAGGACCCTCCCCCCACTGCGGACGACGCTGAGGAGAAGGACGATGGCTTTCCAATGCCGGACGGCTCCCTTATGATCTTCGAAGGATCAACGGCCTACGACTCCAAACGCTGTCAAAAGGTCGCACGCCGCGAAGTCTACACGGCCCAACCAGCCACACCTCCCTTCCTTTGGTGGTCAGAGTCTACCATAACCTTCGATCGGACCGACCATCCGGATATCGTCCCACACCCGGGGAGGTATCCGCTTGTGGTCAACCCAATCATCGGCCCAAAGCAACTCACCAAAGTACTGATGGACAGAGGCAGTGGCCTCAACATCATATACACCAAGACGCTCGATGAGATGGGCGTCGACCGGACGCGCCTCCGCCCAACCCGAGCACCTTTCCACGGCATCGTGCCGGGGAAGCAGGCCATGCTACTAGGGTAGATTGATCTGCCCATCACCTTCGGGGATCAATTCAATTACAAGACTGAGACCCTCACCTTCGAGGTGGTTGGGTTCCCCAGAACTTTCCATGCCATCCTAGGACGTCCATGCTACGCGAAGTTCATGGCCGTCCCCAACTATACATACCTCAAGCTAAAGATGCCGAGCCCCCATGGGGTCATCACCATCGGCACCTCCTTCTAGTAGGCCTACGAGTGCGAGGTCAAGTGCTGCGGCCATGCCATAGCGATCGTCGCCTCTAGGGAACTCACGGCCCTCAAGGAGGAGGTCTCTGAAGAAGCACCCGACATGAAGAAATCAACCAGGTCGTTCGAATCGGCAGAGGGCTTCAAAGAAGTCCTCATAGATCCCAGCATCTCCAAGGGTAAAATGGTACGCATTGGTACCACACTTTCCTTTGAATAAGAAAGCGCGCTCATCGACTTCTTTCGTGGCAACAAAGACATATTTGCGTGGAAACCCTCGGATATGCCAGGCATTCTGAGGGAGGTCACCAAGCATACCTTGAAGATCCATCCAGGCTCCAAGCCGGTGAAGCAACGCATGTGTCGCTTCGATGAGGAGAAGCGCAGGGACATTGGTGAAGAGATAGCAAAACTATCGGCTGCCGGATTCATCAAGGAAGTATACCACCCAGAGTGGTTAGCTAATCCCGTTCTTGTACGAAAGAAGAGAGGGAAGTGGAGGATGTGTGTAGACTATACGGGTCTCAACAAGGCGTGCCCAAAGGATCCGTTTCCTTTGTCGCGCATAGACCAAATAGTCGACTCTACCTCAGGGTGTGAAACCCTCTGCTTCCTTGATGCATACTCTGGCTACCAACAAATCACGATGAAAGAGTCCGACTAGCTCGCGACATCTTTCATCACCCCCTTGGATCATTCTGCTACGTCTCGATGCCGTTCGGACTAAAGAATTCTAGGGCTATGTACCAGCGCTGTATGCTCAGATGCTTCCGGGACCTCATCGGGTGGACCATTGAGGCCTACGTCGACGACATCATAGTTAAGTCCAAATGGGCTGACCACCTCGTCGCCGATGTTGAGCAGACCTTTGCAAAACTTCGAGCGAATGGCATCAAACTCAACCCCGAGAAATGTGTTTTCGGGGTCCTAAGGGGCATGCTGCTCAGCTTCATTGTCTCTGAGCGTGGCATTGAAGCCAACCCGGAGAAAATCTTAGCCATCACAAGGATGGGCCCAATTCAGAACATAAAGGGGGTTCAGCAAGTCACAGGGTGCCTCGCAGCACTTAGCCGATTCATCTCACGCCTCGGTGAACGAGGTCTCCCCCTTTATCGCCTCCTGAAGAAAGCCGACCGCTTCGAGTGGACATCCGAGGCCTAGGAGGCACTTGACATGGTCAAACTACTTCTAACAAGGGCCCCGATCCTAGTTCCTCCAAGCAACGAAGAATCCCTCCTGCTATACATAGCGGCCACCACGCAAGTGGTCAGCGCCGCCCTGGTAGTAGAGCGGGAGGAAGAGGGGGCACGCCCTCAAGGTGCATCGCCCTGTGTACTTCATCAGCGAGGTACTATCCGACTCTAAAACCCGCTACTCCGAACTCCAGAAGCTCCTATACGCCATTCTCATCACCAAGAGGAAGCTACGCCACTACTTTGAGTCACACCCCATGACAGTCGTGACGTCATTCCCCTTGGTGAGGTCGTCCAGAGCCAAGATGCCACGGGAAGAACCGCGAAGTGGGCACTCGAGTTGATGGATCAAGGCATCACATATGCCTCCTGAACGGCGATCAAGTCCTAGGTGATGGGTGACTTCATCGCAGAATGGACCAAGGTCCAGACACCACCGGCGATCATCGATCAAGAGTACTGGACGATGTACTTCGACGGATCACTGATGAAGAAGGGCACCGGCATGGGGCTGGTCTTCGTATCACCCCTCGGGGTCTGCATGAGGTGCATGGTTCGGTTCCATTTCCCCTCATCAAATAATGTGGCTGAGTATGAAGCGCTCATCAACGGCCTACGAATTGCCATCGAGTTGGGCATTCGATGCCTCGACATTCGGGGCGACTCCCAGCTGGTTGTCAACCAAGTCATGAAGGAGTTGAGCTGCCATGACGCCAAGATGGCTGCGTACTACCAAGAGGTCCAATGGCTGGAGGACAAATTCGATGGCCTCGAACTCAATCACATCTCAAGGCACCTTAAAGAGGCGGCCGACGCGCTTGCAAAAGCGGCGTCTGGCCAAGAGCCGGTGCCAACGGGTGTCTTCACCAGCGACCAACATAAGCCCTTGGTATGCTATGAAGGGTTGGAACGGGCCGATGATGGACCGTTCGATCCAGCCTCGGGGGCTAACCAACCGACGGCTCCATCCGGCCTTGAGGTCATGGAGCTTGAAGAGGATCCAGCGACAGAGCCCGACCATTTGGATGACTGGAGGATGCTCTACCTTGACTACCTCCTCCGTGACACGCTGCCGGCGGACATGATGGAAGCTCGATGGCTCGCACGTTGCGCCAAGTCCTTCGTTCTTGTAGAAGGTGAACTCTACAAACGAAGCCACACCGGGATCCTGCAGCTCTGTATCCCCATCGAACAGGGGAAGCTTCTGCTAAGCGTATCCACGGTGGGGTCTGCGGTCACCGTGCCGCGCCTAGAACCTTGGTTGGGAATGCATTCCAATAGGGCTTCTACTGGCCCACTGCAGTAGCCGACGCCGAGCAAAGCGTACGCACTAGCGAAGGGTGCTAGTACTACGCTCGACAAACTCACCTCCCAGCCCAGGCACTCCAGATGATCCCCATCATGTGGCCCTTCATGGTTTGGGGGCTCAATCTGGTTGGGCCTCTCAAGAAGGCGCCAGGAGGCTACACCCACCTGCTTGTCACCATAGATAAGTTCACAAAATGGATCGAAGCTCGGCCGATCTCTGTGATCAAGTCCGAGCAAGCCATGCTGTTCTTCCTCAACATCATCCATCGCTTTGGAGTACCGAACTCCATCATCATAGACAACAGCACACAGTTCACTGGCAAGAAATTCCTTCGATTCTGCGATGAACAACACATCTAGGTCGATTGGGCCACCGTCGCGCACCCCTGAATGAACGGGCAGGTCGAGCGTGCAAACGATATGCTCCTACAGGGCCTCAAGCCTAGGATGTTCAACCGGTTGAACAAGTTCGGCGCACGCTGGGTCGCCGAGCTCCCTGCGGTGCTCTAGAGACTGAGGACAACTCCCAGCCGGGCCACTGGCTACACGCCTTTCTTCATGGTCTACGGTTCCGAGGCCATCCTCCCAACTGACCTTGACTATGGAGCGCCAAGAATCAGAGCATACGACGAACAGGGAGCCAAGGCATCCCTCGAAGATGCCATGGACTAGCTAGATGACTCACGACATCGCCCTCCTCCGTTTGGCCAAGTACCAGCAGGCCCTATGTCGGTACCACAATCGATGGGTGTGGGACTGAGCCTTCAACATCGGGGATCTGGTGCTCCACCTCATGTAGAGCAACAAGGACCGTGACAAGCTCTCCCCGCCCTAGGAAGGGCCATACGTCATCGCGGAAGCACTCCGGCCAGGTGCCTACAAGTTGAAAACCATCGACGACGAGGTCTTCACCAACGCCTGGAACATTGAGCAGCTACATTGTTTTTACCCTTAAATAAACGCATACTTTTTCTTATCAGTTTTTGTCTTAAAAAATCCCCGATCTTTAGTGACATCCGACCCCTACAAATTGTGAGGGGTTGGACCTCACTCGGGGGCTGATATAAGTACATTTATCTTAAAACACTCTCTGTGTTATCTTTGCAAACATTCTCTGAGTCTTCCCTCTTTTCTCTTGGCAAGTCCTAAGGGCTAGGATTTTGGGAACAAAATCTGAGTATAACTGGTAGGATTGCGGGAAACCCACGCCCCAGCGGCTATGGCCTCCTTGCTCACCAACGTGATTAGAATTGATTCACCCGCACTCCAAGTTTTTTGTGACCTTAACTATGGGAAGGGTAGGAAGGCACCAAACCTCTTCTACAAAAAGAGGGAGAAGAGCTAAAAAGCTGTTTGCCATAACGAAAGTTGAAAATTTGTTCCTTTTTTTTGCATAAATTCATTGCTTACAAAGTGATTTCATCACGAAAAGGACTAATGTATTCATAAATACAAAAGACTGTTCACTCAGGGGCTCCCCCACAACTTATTCGATTATAGTTTCTGACCAGTTCTACTATGAGCACTACTACGATCGCCGCGCCACGCTCTCCATCGGTGTCGTCCTACCACTCCGCGGGATCCTCGAGGGCACCATCATCTGCAACATCAAGCACCACGTCGATGACTATGGTGCCTTTGCCAGGGCATCCAAGGACTATGCCATCGTGATCAACCGTAACCCTGACAACGGCACCTAGACGGGGGGCGCTCCCCACCGAAGAAAGGCCGCCATAGCCGATGGATGTCTCTGACATCTCATCGGGCTTCATGAACTGGCCGATCTGAGTGGCTGCAAGGGCGAAAGCCCCCATTGATGCAGTCTTGGGTGGCCTCCCCACCAACAAGACTCGCCCGGAGAAGATTCGCCGGAAGGGCTTCCCGTACGGATCCATCCCGACGAAGGCCTCGTGGACGACGGCAAAGCCGACGACGCTCAACACCCTCCAGTGCGCCTCCTCCTTCGGCAGCAGCAGCCCCTTCTCGACAAAGGTGGCTAGCACCATCTCATCTACGTTAGATGACCTCCAGCTCAACATCACACTCCAGATTCATGAATGGATCTGTGAGTTCTCTCCCTCGCATTACCCTCTCTCACTTAGGAATCGCCGCGACATACGAACGCGCCTGGCGAGAAGGAGAAAGGAGGAGAGGTAGCGGTTCAGGAACAGGTGAAGGAATGGGATGAGAGCTCCCCTCACCCTCCCTATTTAAGGGAGAGGCGCAGCAGCTGCGGAAAGGCAAAAGGTTGGGACGAAAAACTCTCTTTCTTCCCCTATTCAATGCAGATGGGAAATCGATGCTGACGGGAATCCGAGGGGACGCACCTGGACCGACGGGACATGCTCTGGTCGACGAGACATCGCCTGTTCAAATAGGACGTTGCCTAGGCATGGCCCGCCATGACTTCACGCCAGGCACGAGAATCAGGGCGCACCCGCATGTTGGCGACTCTCCGCTTCCCTAGGAAGGACCATGGAACGTCCCGACAATGGAACCCCCATCCAGGGGGCCCAACGGGCCTCCTGGGTCGATCAAACGGCCCAGGTATAATGATGAATGAACAATCGCTGAAAGATAAGCACCTATGTTTACTTACTTTGCGTGTTAACTTCATTACCAAGCTTCCGACCCCAGCAACGGCAGGGGCACGGACATCGCTCAGGGGTTGCCAAGAGTGTCTACTTATTTAGACATCCTCATCGCCTGACCCCTCCTTACGTTTAAAAACCAGAGACACAGGGTGTGGGTGTAAAACTTTGAGTAAAACTGGACGAACCGCTAGACCCTACGCCCTGGCGGCTACGGTGTTTTTGTTCACCAGCATAATCGAATTCATAGTTCCCTGTGCCCCAATCTTTGGCATCTGCCTTCTCAAGAAGGGTTCGGAGGGGTCCTCCTGCAGAATCTCCTTCAAGAAGAAGCTGTCAGGTCACCTAAAAACAATCGAACAGCTCGGATCGCCGCCGAGAGACAAAAACAAAAAATTGCGATGCTCGTGCAGGTCACGTCGGACCCATCGCAAACGTCGGACCCGAACCCCGCACAGACATGTTTGGTAAGAGCTTCTTGTCGCTCATGTCACCGAGGTAACATTACCGACCCCTGATTTCGTTTCAATTAAATTGTACATTAATCCCATACATCCAAACGTTGCATATGCAATCGCTGCATCTCAACACTTCGTGTCGCGCCACGAAGCGGCACCCGCATCATTTGATATGAGCGGAAACTGACCGAGGTTCGAAGGCCGGCCCGCAAAGGGCTCGAGGCCGCCTTGCGTCAAACAGAGCCAGGGGAGAAAAACTGAGATGAGCCCCAGTGGCCTTGCCCGACCCCGCTCGAAAAACGGACAGGGACATCCTGACCTTTCTCATTCGATTCTAACCTCAAGCCAAACCCACAGAATCTCCATCAAGGATAGGCCAACGGGCCACCTGAGCCTATCGAACGGCTCGGGCATGTACCGGGAGGCGGGTTAAGAAGTAGTGGAATGCAGCATGAGGGCTCTGCCGACCCCGTCAGCGAATGATGGACCCGGATTCCACACGAACATACCCATTAGCGAACTCATTGAGCGCGACACTCGAGCCGTCGAGGCAAGTGTCGTCAACTCAGCCCCTTTGGTTGTGGAAACTAAGGATGGGGTGATGCGCGAAACACGGCCGACCCCTATCAGACCCTAAGGGGCTCGGGGGCTCGAGCCGCTCGATCCATGATCAAGAGACCGAGGTTCGAAGGCTGACCCACGAAGAGTCCGAGGCTGCCTCGCGTCAAACAAGGGCTAGGGGAGAAAACACAGATGAGCCTCAGCGGCCTTTGCCCAACCCACATTGAGGCGGATAGGGTCATCTCAAACTTCTAGTTCAATCCAGCCTTTAGCCGAGCCCATAGAATCCCCATTGAGGGGGAATCTGTTGGAAGGTAGGTCAAGGAGCAACGGAATGTCACCCGAGGGCTTTGCCGACCCTATCTCAAAGCAACAGGATCGGATTCCGTTCGAACATCCCCGTTAGCGAGCTCATCAGGCACGTCACTCGAGCCATCGAGGCAAGCGACGCAGCCTCAACCCCTCTAGTTGCGGAAACTGCAGACAGAGCGACAGTCACAAAACGAGCCAACCCTTGACCGAATCCCCACCACGCGCGGGGGCTCGGGGAAGGCGGACATTTGATATGCATGGTCATGGAACGATCATTAAAATCCTAATTAAGGGGTATGCGCGAATATAAAAGTAAGTTTGCTACCCTCGCTTCGGTCTCTAGTAACATCCGGCCCCTACGACCGCAAGGGGTCGGATCGCACTAGGGGGCTAATAAAGGTATGAATACCTCCTTTTTTTGAAACAGTCATTGCGTCAGACCTCTTCCTCGCGTTAAGGCTAGTGGTAAGGTTTGTGGGAATAGATAAACGAGCATGCCTACTAAGATTGCAAAAAGCCCACACCCTGACGGCTACGGCAACTTTGCTCACCAGCATAATCAAAATTTCCCCCTTATATTCCTCGGGCCCTATGGTCTTAACGAATGGAAGGGTCGGATCGCATAAACCTTTTTTCTCAGTTGCAAAAGGGAAGAAAGTAAGCTCAAACGAACGAAACAAAATTGTGAAACGAAATTACGAATCTGTGTTCGAACACAAAAGTACCAACACTTCTCCATATATTACAGATAAATGTTTATCAAACTTATTCAACCAGCTACTTCCTTGGAGGAAGAACTATGTCTTTCAGCCTGTTCGCTAGGTTCCACGCAATGGGAGTCACCGCCTTCTCAATCTCATCCAGCTCGGAGTTTTCGTAGCCAGGCGCGAAGCCGAGGCTCATTACCTCCAAGTTAACTTCCTGATCATAATGAGAGCGGGCAACGGCAAAGGCTTGGGTGATCCTGGCATGAAAGGCGTTCTCCTCAAGCTGGCGCACCCGCAATGTGATATCCACGGCACAGGCCGCAAGTGAGCCGGTTTCCTCCGGCCGTGCCACCCCTAGGTCATCGAAGACCACCCCGACGGTGGCACGTAGAAGATCATGCTTGTCACTCTCGGCCTAAAGAATCCCCCGCACATCGGCAAGCTCCGTGCCCAGCCCGGCAGAGATGCTCTCAGCCTCCAGCCTTTGGGTCACCGTGGCTCCAAGATCCATCCGAAGAGAGCTGACCACCTGAAGCACCTCGTGGCACTCTCGGATGGCCTGGTCACGCTCCTCGTGGACTGTGCTGAAGGGGACCGTGACGCCTAAGAGGGGGGGGGGGTGAATTAGGCAACTTATAATTCTAACTCTAAACTATGGCCCATTTTTCTAACCTTAGCAAAACCTATGCAAAAGATAAACTATCTAAATGTGCAACTACGGTTTTGCTAGTGTGTTGCTATCTCTACCGCAAAAGGAGTAATACAATCAATGTAAATGCGGAAGCTAAAGAGCATGGTACAGATATGCAAACTCCCATTGACGACTTCGATATTTTTACCGAGGTATCGAGAAGCGTGCAAGCTTTCCCCTAGTCCTTGTTGGAGCCCCTCACAAGGAATCCCTCGCAAGGGCCAAGCTCCCGGTCGGGTAACTCCGTAGATAGCCTCGGGACTTCCCCACGTGCAAGTGGGTCTCCGACGTGCCTTCCGGCAAGCCTCTCCCGGATGGTCCCCGCCGTCTTCACTATCAAGCTTCCAGTCGAAACGCCACGGGCCTTGTTCCCTCCGGTACACAGTGGCGGCCACACCACAACCGCGGTTGGTGTGATCTCGCAAGACTACAAGCCCCTCCGATGTACAACAATGGTGCACGCAAGCACCGAGTGGTAAGAGGTATGCAAACCTCACTAAACACTAGGCCTAGACCTAGAGCAAGCACATAAGCGGTGGTCTAATCAACCTAAGCACTTCGCAAAGTACCTACGCTAATCACCTAATAAATCGCTAAGCACTATGCAAGTGGAGATCGCTAAAATGGTGTATCAACACCCTTGATATGCTTCCTCAGCTCCACTTTTTTCATTTGGCCGGTTGGGGGTTGTATTTATAAGCCCCACTGAGAAAGTAGCCGTTGGGGACGAAATCCCGCTTTTCTGCTACTGACCGGACGCTGAAGTCGTCCTAACCGGACACATCCGGTCGTCCCGATCATTGAAGCCGTGATCTACTGATCGGACGCTGCCAGCGTCCGGTCACCTACCACCGGACGTGTTCGGTCGTAGTTTCACCGCTCTAGAACCTCTCTGTACTCGATTGGACGCTGTAGTTCTGCGTCCGGTCGTTTTGCCGCAAGCGTCCGGTCCAGCGTCCAGTCACTGCTGTTGCCGAGCCTCTGATCGAAGTGTCCGGTCACTGTGCCACCAGCGTCCGGTCCAGCATCCGGTCACCTCTGTGAGCTCATTTCTTCATGATGTTGCGTACGGCTTGGTTCCTATCTTCGTGCTTGGACTTTGCTTGATATCTTGGGTCTTCTCTTGTGCTTCTAAGGACTTGCTTATGGTGTTGATCATCAGATCATCACGTCGCCTTCGTTCAAGTCACGTCTTGCATCCTATTGAACTACAAAACAATCACTTACAAATTCATTAGTCCAATTTGGTTGTGTTGATCATCAAACACCAAAATCCAAAGTAAATGGGCCAAGGGTCCATTTTCCATATAATCTCCCCCTTTTTGGTGATTGATGACAACACGACCAAAACAAGCAAATAATAAAAATTTGAAATTTAAAAACTATCTACTTGCTAGGATGCAATGCAAGGGGCAAGATCATATTATGCTAAAAGATACTACTTGAAAACTTATGTTGCCCTTGCAAAATGTCCCCATGTGGAATTATGGATTTAAGCCTTGCTTCCTACAAATTCTCCTCATTACATAGACTAATCCATAATCCACTATCCTCCCTTTCTCGAACCATTACCACTTGTAAATTATCTAGCTTATGGCCCTACAAATTAACGCTTGCTTTTGGTCCTCTAAATTCTCCCCGTTTGGAATCAAACACCAAAAAAGAAGACATTAGTAGCACAAGGGAGGGTCAAACTTTGTGATCCTTTGTGTGTAGAGTGGAATAGGTCACAAAATTTGATTCTCACATTATATAGATTAAGCTCCCCCTAAATATATGCATACATATGGTAGAAAGCAAGGCATATGCATATTTGGCAAACTTTTGCTCAAGGGAATTTAATCTATATAATGCATGGAGAAAGCATATAAATATCAAAATGAAATCAATATGATGATATCAGTTTAGAAATACCACATGTGGAAACCAATTTGATTTCTACCACTTGCAATAGGTGGTGGATATTTGAAGTATGATGCTTAACTCCGGGACTCCATTTTCGTTGCAATGAGACTACTACACACATGATAAGCTTGAAAAAGGTGTTAGTCTTAAAGCATCAACTTGTAGAGTAATCTCCCCCTAAATTTGTGCACACAAGTGTGGGATACTTGTAGAATTCATGCACATTGATTTTAGAATCAATAATATCACTTGAAGGCTGACATCTCATGAATGTGAGAATCATTTTCGAAGATGATATTTGGGAGAAGTTATCTACAATTCGGACTTTGGCACATATTAGATGAACAATCAAAAGACAAGCTATGTGCCTTGTTTCTAAACAATTTTAAACCATGTAGGTTTGCTCCACGGGTTAATAATGAAACCGAGCAATCCTACCATATGATTTACCTAGTGTATGCATGACAAAAGATTAAACATGTAAATGCAAACCTAGGTATGAAAAGGAACTAGATGCTCAACGATACCAATTATAATACCATTTGTAGGAATTACCAATTGAAAGAAATTACATCTAGTTACCTAACATGGGAAGGGGAATTTGGGTCCATAGTATTCACTAACCCATTTGGCAATATCCTTGTCCATCATGATGCACCCCATGAAATGCACCCATACTTTGCCAAGTCTCCAAATTCCCCGGAGTCCATTGGACTTCTCACTTCCCTTTCGCGATCCAAACCTTCTTGGTGCTCTTCATATTAGAAATGATCTCCTTTGGCACCCAAAAGCGTTTGACCCCACTGTTGGCTTGCTTGTTCACCTTGATGGCCACCACCTTGTCATTTTTCTTCTTCTTCAAGAGATAAGGTGTGGAGGCCTTTTTGTCCACCTTGTTGGTGTAGGTGTTGGAGAACTTGCTTATTTGCTTTTTCTCTTTCTTCTTTGCTCCTCCCCCATTATTCACCTTGCACTCATAGGACTTGTGACCTTTCTTGTGGCACACGTAGCAAACCACGATTTGTCCTTCATCAAGCTTCTTCACTCCCTTGACGGTGTTATCTTGATGAAGTTGGGCTTGCTTCGCCTTGCCTTCCACTTGAGTCAAGTCCTTGGTGAGGCGAGCTACTTCTTGCTTGAGTTGCTCATTCTCCATTGCAACCTCTTGTGTGCATGTATCTACAACAACTTTCTCAACACAAACTTGGTTGCACTAGGGTGAGTCTAAAGATAAATCATTGCAAGAAGTAGAGGCATCCTTTTTAGATATTTTAAAGATAGAACTTTTCTTTTTAGATGCCTTGGTGGGGGTTGTACTAACGGCTTCAAGATTAGCAACTTTATTAGTTAGCTCATTACAATGTTTGCACATGGTTTCCATTTTAGCAAGCAAACTTTTATAAGCCTCTTGTGAGCTAGCTAACTTTTCTTTTAATTTTTCATTTTTCTTTACAAGTTGCTCATCATTGATTGTGCATGCATTTGTTGTTGCACTAGCCTCAAATTGCTTGATTTTAATAGATAGTTCACTATTAAGACTAGCAAATGTCTCATATTGTTCAAGCAAAGTTTTATATGCTTCTTGTGAACTATCTAGCTTTTCTTTTAATTTTTCAAGCTTCTTTTGTTGACTAGTGCAAAATTTAGCATAATTAAGATTTTGTTGCACAATTTCATCATAAGAAGGTATTTCATCATCACTATCACTCTCACTAGAGGATGAGCTTATGTTACCTCGTGCCATAAGGCACACACGAGAGGAGCTTGATGATGAGTGCTTGCGGCCTCGCCTCTTGTGTTGATGTTCTTCTTCACTTGAAGAATCATCCCATGACCTTATTGATGTGAGGGCTTAGTTTTTGCATGCCTTCGTCTTTATCTTGGGTGTGGGCTTGTTTGGACAAACTTCCACAAAGTGTCCCAACTCGCCACATCCATAGCATCCTCTCTTTCTTTGCTCATTTCTTTGATTGGTGAAAATAAGATCTTGAATTTGGATGGGCACACCCTTGACATTTAGCCTTTAGATCATCTTCTCCACCTTGTTGTTGAGTTTGATTGATTCTTCATCAAGGTCGGAGGTGGAGGAGGAAGATTGATCATCATCACTTGAATCTTCTTCATCATCATCATCGTCCTCATCTTCTTCTTCATCTTCACTTAAGGAGCTTGAGCTTGAGCTTGTCTCAACTTGCTTGCCCTTCATCTTCTTTTTCTCACTACATGTGAGGGCTTTGCCTTTGCTTGATGAAGATGCCTCTTCTTGACCCATCTTATGTGACATTTCAAATGCCACTATCTTGCCAATGACTATGCCCGGGGTCATGGTGCTCAAGTCCTCCATGTTGTGAAGGATGGTGATGATGCTTGCATATTTCTTTTGTGGAAGCACGGAGATGATCTTCCTCATGATGTCCGTATCATCTAGCTTTATTAATCCTATTGAATGGAGCTCATTGATAATTAGATTCAAACGAGAATACATATCACGAACAAGCTCATCATCATTCATTGTAAAGGAATCAAAATTTTGTTTAGCTAGACAATGTTTTTGCTCATGGACATTAGATGTGCCGTCATGAAGCGCTTGAAGTTTTAACCAAATTTCATGTGCCGTATTTAAAGTGAATACTGGGTTAAACACATCCATACTAAATGATTCAAACAAGCAATTTTTAGCTCTTGCATTGAAATGAATTTCCTTTTCATCAATCTTCATGGGTTTATCAGAATTCTTAATGGGTTTCATCCCGTCACGAGTGACTCTCCAAACACCCAAATCAACCGCCTCAAGATAGCGAGCCATTCTAGCTTTATAATAGGGGAAGTTAGTGCCATCAAAGTGTGGAAGCCTAGAGGTATCCATCTCAACCACTCTAAATAGCGTCGGCTCAACGGCGGTTAAGCCAAAGGTCCAAATTGAGCCAATCGGCTCTGATACCAATTGAAGGGGACCGTGACGCCTAAGAGGGGGGGGGTGAATTAGACAACTTAAAATTCTAACTCTAAACTATGGCCTCTTTTTCTAACCTTAGCAAAACCTATGCAAAAGATAAACTATTTAAATGTGCAACTACAGTTTTGCTAGTGTGTTGCTATCTCTACCGCAAAAGGAGTAATATAATCAATGTAAATGCGGAAGCTAAAGAGCATGGAAGAGATATGCAAACTCCCGTCGATGACTCTGGTGTTTTTACCGAGGTATCGAGAAGCGCGCAAGCTTTCCCCTAGTCCTCGTTGGAGCCCCTCTCAAGGAATCCCTCGCAAGGGTCAAGCTCCTGGTCGGGTAACTCCGTGGATAGCCTCGGGACTTCCCCACGTGCAAGTGGGTCTCCGACATGCCTTTCGGCAAGCCTCTCCTGGATGGTCCCTGTCACAGAACCGACCAATTTATAAGAGCACAAGTACAAAAACAATCGCCGAAATGATCAAATTCTCGCACTTGAGCCCATATAAACCCGGTAGTCAACTGAAACCACGAAGGATTTCAAACCAACTTGCATACAACCAAGATCATAGTAATTCAACATAATATCTCACACGTTACAACATTTCATAAACAGTTTGTAGATAGATTACAACCCATAAGAGTCATTGTTATTACAAACCAAGTCTTGTAAAGTAGCAGAAGCAAATAGTTTAACTCACACACATGAGTTCAAATACCAGTACTAGCTTGCCGATCACATCCAACAAAAGCATTTATATGAGATAACAAGAGATCATGCCCATGATCTAGTCTTCGTCACCCGCCGGGTGGAGACAATACTTACAGAAGCCCTGATATAGAAGGTCATCTGCAACATGAGGGAATAAACCCTGAGTACGGGAATATACTGAGCTAGACTTACCCGTCGGAAACCAAAATAAATGACACCAAGGATCATGCAAAGCTTTATTTAGAGGATCAGGCTGACACTTCCTTTTTGCGGAAAAGCATAAGTAATAATGATTAACTTTTAACCTGAGCTAGCAGTGACTTTAAGCCATTAACCTATCATCTATATTAGCACCTGTACTAAGCAACCACTTGATTAATATGCAAACATTAATAACCATAGAAGGTATAAATCGTGGCAACATTATCCATCATCATCATCTTCCATTTAACCATATCATTAAATTAAGTGAATCTATGTTACCGCTGCTCAAGTCAAGTTCTCACTATCCGGGAGAGACGGCGATTCGAATCGATTCCTATCCAGCTGGAGGGGTATTCCTAACACAAACCCTGCTTCCCCCGTCAGGGTCACAAACAAGTCACCTTTGGTACAACTCAGGAGAAAAATAAAAGAAAATACGCGGGTCCGGGCCGCCCTGCATTCTCAGAGAACCACTCAGCCAGGAAGTGCAGAATTTTAAGCCCTAACTCCCCTTGGACTTATGCCAATGGCTCTCCGCACATCCTTACTACCTCCAGAATGCGTCCAACCCCCACGGTTCCCGCCCTGAGTTGAGCTACTCGGCTTCACGGTCGGAACGACTTATCCGGCCAGCTAAGTGTTAGGCTGCGTTCAACATGACCTGAGGACGTACAATGTATCGGTCCTTAAATGACACAGACGGAGTCACTATGTCCAACCCTACACAAGACTCCGCCCGGTCTTCATTCATTATTAACATGGTTCTTTTCCACGATAGCAAATATAGCCAACCGTGATCCACCTCATCCAAAAGCTCGCAGGTGACAGGAAATCACCTGACTTCTACCGCACTAAGCATGGCTAAGCATTTAACCCGTTCCTGAACTTAAATAGGATTCAAGTGCGATATCTGGACAAGGATAGATATATAATGCAGCAATTGGTTCCAACCAATTCCTATACTTAATGCAGCATCAACAATAAAAGATACTCAATATATTTGTAAAGACATGGGAGACTTATAATGCTCCGGGGCTTGCCTTTCAGGAAAGAGGATGGGCGGTGGTCAGGGCACTCGGGCAACTCCTCCTCGGCGCTTGCTTCTTCGATTGCCTGAACCTCGAGCTCCTCCTCCTAGCTCGCTCCCTCGAACTCCAGAAGCGTCACTCCCTCCGGCACACCTATTGCATGAATGCTCAAGATAAATATCATGGATGCATATGAACGAAGTTAGGGATGCTCGGGGAATGCACATGCTTACTGCAGTCCGCATATTCCAACTTAAGCTCTATTCAAATCACTTTAACTTACCAAGTTTATACAACCTAATGTATAATTGCTCATCTTCAGTTAAAGACCTAGCACCTGCACCTAAGCATGTTCTCAAGTTAGACTAGCACCTGAACAATCAACAAGAACATTGCAACAAAGCATACGCACAAACACTCATATTTCAGCAAAACAGGGACTATACAGTGGTACAGTAAACTGACCATAACTGGAGATTTATAAATCCAAATGACATGCAACAAGACAATTTGGAAAGCTTATGAAATTTCCTACAATTAATTTTCAGACCTCAAGGCATGATTCGAACTTTTACCAGGTCAAATTCTTTAATCAACAGAAATCTATCTTTCCAAGACAGAGAGCAAACAAAACTGTGATCCCACTTTAAACGACTGTAACTCCTAAACTACTAGGCCAAATACCACCAAATTTTAACAGGAGCTAGATACATAAGTTCTCTACAACTTTTGTATTCACCAATTTCCCAGCAAACCAAATTATCATGGGGAACTTTGCAAAGTCCCCAGAACTGTCCAGAAGGACATAATGCAAGCAAAATAATTATTAACTTATGTTGCAAACACATAAATGGACAAAACCAACTTTACTACCTCATCACACATATCACAAGAACACCATAAAGTAAGGTGTTCATCACCAATTCATTTCTTTTAATACATTTCTTAATTTAATTCATTATTTAAGAGGAATAATAAACCTATATGAAAACTGCACCATGAAATCTACAAAAATTACAGTAGGTACTACATGCACCAAGTAGGCTACTATAAAAATTTCACACCATTTGCACAAGTATCACAGCCTACACAAAATTGATAAGACATAATGGCTTAAAATGACATAATTAGGAAACCTTAGTGAAAAGTGTCAAGCAACAGATTTTATATTTTTTTCTTAGCATACTTAAGGTACTAGTACATTCTCCAACAAATTTCATGGTCATTGGATTCATAGATAAATTACTAAAATTCACACAAGGATCATTCAGTGATAAAAGGAAAATCTATAACTCAAAAACCCTACATACAATGACTCTCAAATTTTTACCAGAGCTTCTACGAAGAAAGAATAGCTTACCCACAAATTTTCATAATTTTTGGATCCTAGAAACTCAAGATATAATTTAAGCAAGTTTGCATGCATTAAAAACACATTTCAAGTTCCTATTTAATTCATTCAAAATTTCTACATCATGTGTTCATGTCATATTTTTCTTAAATACTATACTTCACAATGATTCTACAAAAATTTTAATCACACCATTTGGATCTACACATTTGGAGTTACAAAATTCACAAAACAGCATCCAAACAGGAATTAAATGAACTGGCTTTTGAATCTGTAGTCACTGACGCGTGGGACCCGCGTGTCAGCAGGGCCCGCTGGTTAGTGAGACGGAACAGAGGAGACGGCATGCGACGGCGTGGCGGTGGTCTAGCTTACCGACGGCGAGGACTCCGGCGACACCGAGGACACCTACGTGATCTCCGTGATGAGGTGAGTCGATTTGTGCTACCGGCAAGAGCTACAGTTCATCCGAGGTGGCTCGTCGCCGGTGAAGGCGGCACGGCAGAGCTCCGGCGCGAGGCGCCGACGACGGCGAGCCCTTGCTGCCTCATCTGAGCTCGGTATGAGCTCCACGAGGTCACAACAGAGCTAGCCACGAAGGAAAAGAAGGATGCGAGGGACCCTAGCTATCCCGACCATGGTGGCCTCGAACTCCGGTGAAATCGCGTTCATGGCAGTGGCGGCAGATTTGCCAAATGTGACCTCACCTCGACTCAATAGGCTCAGCTAAGAGGTGTAGGAGGTAGAGGAGGACACGGCGGAGCTGTGGGCGGGAGCTTCCTGGCGGTGGTGCCATGGCGAGCAGGCGCGAGCACGGTGGAGCTGCGACAGCTATTGCTTCGGTGCAGCGGCCGAACGGAGGAGGCAAAAGAGGAGGCAAAGCGTGTGCAGGCGAGCGGAGAGGCAGCAGGTCGTGGGCTTTTGCAGTGGACAGCGGGCAGCAGTGCCAGGCCGGACACGGCGCGTGGCTTGCGCGGTCAGGCGGCCGGTGATGGGTGGCGCCACGCGGCGGTTGTTTTCTGAAACCGGTCGACACTGTAGCGAGTCTGAAATTTCGATTCAGTGATCAATGAGCCGACTGACAGGCACTTTTCAACGCTACACAGTTCCTAAACCATGAAGAATTAGTGGAAGCAATGTACATGAAAGTTGTAGAGCTATGATAGGGCTACAACAATGCTTCAGAAAACACCAGCTAAAACTCAACGGATCATGAGTTATATCAAGCCAAAGTCAGCTCGATCAAACTGACATTGCATTTTAGACTTAGAAATTTTTCTAAGTGTTGAATCAACCCTCAACACTGACTTGTGGGACCTTTTTGAGCATGTTGTGCACATTTTCATGACTTGGATTCTAAACAAAGTTTGTTCCTTATAAAATTTGCTACAACTTTGCTTTAGGTTGCTCAGACATGCAAACACTCTAAGCTACACTTTTTAAACAGTCAAACAAAAGAGTTTAGAAGTCAAAACAGGTCAAACCACTATTTGAAATCATAATTAGGTAATGTGATCAATATGAACAATGTTCCAAATGACATTCTAGGTGTAACTAAGTAACTTAAGAGAATTATTAGCCACACCACACATTGGTCACACAAGAATCAAGCATTGTATGTACTGAAACAATGAAAAACACATGAAATGTTACATTTGTTTCATAGTCATGTTTCACATGTTTCATGATCTTGTTGCATGGTACTAACTAGCTTTGTTTCACTAAAGTGAGTTGCACATGTTGCACTTAAATGTTGCACACTATTCATTTCATAGAAGAAACAACACACATGAAATATGCAACATGTTGCAATGTTTTGAAATCATGTTTCATGTGATATAAGTTCATGAATGGATGCATGATGCTCATGTTCATGAAATGCAGGTGCAAATGTGGAAGCCAAACACCTGGGGTGTTACAGTCCCCGCCGTCTTCACTATCAAGCTTCTAGCCGAAACGCCGCAGGCCTTGTTCCCTCCGGTACACGGTGGCGGCCACACCACAACCGCAGTTGGTGTGATCTCGCAAGACTACAAGCCCCTCCGATGTACAACAATGGTGCGCGCAAGCACCGAGTGGTAAGAGGTATGCAAACCTCACTAAACACTAGGCCTAGACTTAGAGCAAGCGCATAAGTGGTGGTCTAATGAACCTAAGCACTTCGCAAAGTACCTACGCTAATCACCTAATAAATCACTAAGCACTATGCAAGTGGAGATCACTAAAATGGTGTATCAACACCCTTGATATGCTTCCTCAGCTCCAATTTTTTCATTTGGCCTTTTGGGGGTTGTATTTATAAGCCCCACTGAGAAAGTAGCCGTTGGGGAAGAAATCCTCCTTTTCTGCTACTGACCAAACGCTGAAGTCGTCCTGACTGGACGCGTCCGATCGTCTCGATCGTTGAAGCCGCGATCTACTGATCAGACGCTGCCAGCGTCCGGTCACCTGCCACCGGACGCGTCCGGTCGTAGTTTCACCGCTCTGGAACCTCTCTATACTCGATCGGACGCTGCAGTTCTGCGTCTGATCATTTTGCCGCCAGCGTCCGGTCCAGCGTCCGGTCGCTGCTCTTGTCGAGCCTCGGATTGGAGTGTCCGGTCGAGCGTCCGGTCACCTCTGTGAGCTCGTTCTTTCGTGATGTTGCGTACGGCTTGGTTCCTATCTTTGTGCTTGGACTTTGCTTGATATCTTAGGTCTTCTCTTGTGCTTTTAAGGTCTTGCTTATGGTGTTGATCATCGAATCATCACGTCGCCTTCGTCCAAGTCACGTCCTGCATCCTATTGAACTACAAAACAATCACTTAAAAATTCATTAGTCCAATTTGGTTGTGTTGATCATCAAAGACCAAAATCCAAAGTAAATGGGCCAAGGGTCCATTTTCCTTACACGTGCCATTATCCGATCAGAGTCTTTCTGCATTCTGGCGCAGCTCGTCTCTCTCCCTGTGCAGCTGGGCAATCACCTCGGTGTCCGGATTCGCCCTCTACGGCAGGGCCGTGGACCTTTCCTCGGCTTCTAGCTTGAGGTCCCGTTCCCTCTCCAGCTCTTCTAGGAGCTCGATGGCCCACTGGCCGGCCTCGGCATCCTTCTAGAGCAGCTTGTCTCGCTCCTTTCGGACCTTGGTGGCTGCCTCCTCGTCCTGCTGCACCCTCGCCGAAAGATCCTAGAACATCCCATGGACCTCCACCGCATCCCGACGTGCCTCGGCCTCCCACTGTTGGGCGGCAGCAAGCTGGGCGCTCACATCTCCGCACAGCCGAGCCTCCTCGATGAGACGGTCCATTCTACCTTCTGCTCGTGGAGGAACCGGGATTTCTCCCGGCTACGAGCAATAAGGGACTAAAAAGAAGACCAGTATCAAAAATATAAAAATACAAAAATACATGAAGAAAGAAGAAAGCGAGAGGGGAGATGAAGCGGATACCCGGCTAGTGGGGATGATGATGTCACGTAGGACGCCCCTGGCCTAGCTCAAGGCATCCATCATGGCCGAGAACCCAATGTCGAGACTCTCCCACTATGTGCTCTGGGTAGCATCATCGAGCGATAGGAGAGTCGACATTGGGTCCTGAGGAGCCATCCACTGGAGCGGCGGCTCACTCCACACGGGAGAGCGGTTGCCCCTCGACATCAAGGCCGAGGGCGACCACCCGCTGATCCTCTCCACCACCGCCATGATGCCCGAGGACCCTCCAACCATTTCCCCCTTCGTCCGGCCCGCCTCGGGCGCCGCCGCCTGGGCCGCCGGTGGTCCGGATTACTTGACCCGCCGAGGGCATGGGCGCCACCACGAGCGGCGCCTGACCGGCCGATGAGGCCACAACATCGGCTCCGCTCCTGCCCGAAACAGGAGTGACGTCAGGCGACGACACCCATTCCGCCTGAAGAGCAACACTCTTCTTAGGCGCTAGCGCCAAAGAACGGCCTCATCGCAACACTCTGCAAGAGTTAAAAGGCATAAGGTCATGCTGAAAAATAGAAAAATAGAGAAACAGAAAAAATAGAGGAATCGGTGACTTATTTGGTATTTGTTGGGCAGTAGGAACGTTTTGGGGACGAACCCCCAGTTTCCTGCTCCAATTTAAGCAAGTTTGCATGCATTAAAAACACATTTCAAGTTCCTATTTAATTCATTCAAAATTTCTACATCATGTGCTCATGTCATATTTTTCTTAAATACTATACTTCACTGTGATTCTACAAAAATTTTAATCACACCATTTGGATCTACACATTTGGAGTTACAAAATTCACAAAACAGCATCCAAACAGGAATTAAATGAACTGGCTTTTGAATCTATAGTCACTGACGCATGGGACCCACGTGTCAGTAGGGCCCGCTGGTTAGTGAGACGGAACAGAGGAGACGGCATGCGACGACGTGGCGGTGGTCTAGCTTACCGACGGCGAGGACTCCGGCGACACCGAGGATACCTACGTGATCTCCGTGATGAGGTGAGTCGATTTGTGCTACTGGCAAGACCTACAGTTCATCTGAGGTGGCTCGTCGTCGGTGAAGGCGGCACGGTAGAGCTCCGGCGCGGGGCGCCGACGACGGCGAGCCCTTGCTGCCTCATCTGAGCTCGGTATGAGCTCCACGAGGTCACAACAGAGCTAGCCACGAAGGAAAAGAAGGATGCGAGGGACCCTAGCTATCCTGACCACGGCAGCCTCGAACTCCGGCGAAATCGCGTTCATGGTAGTGGCGGCAGATTTGCCAAATGTGACCTCACCTCGACTCAATAGGTTCAGCTAAGAGGTGTAGGAGGTAGAGGAGGACACGGCGGAGCTGTGGGCGAGAGCGTGCTGGCGGTGGTGCCACGGCGAGCAGGCGCGAGCATGGTGGAGCTGCGATAGCTGTTGCTTCGGCACGGCGGCCGAACGGAGGAGGCGAAAGAGGAGGCAGAGCGCGTGCGGGCGAGCGGAGAGGCAGCAGGGCGTGGGCTTTTGCAGTGGACAGCGGGCAGCGGCGCCAGGCCGGCCACGGCGCATGGCTTGCGCGGTCAGGTGGCCGGTGACGGGTGGCGCCACGTGGTGGTTGTTTTCTAAAACCGGTCGACACTGTAGCGAGTCTGAAATTTTGATTCAGTGATCAACGAGCCGACTGACAGGCACTTTTCAACGCTACATAGTTCCTAAACCATGAAGAATTAGTGGAAGCAATGTACATGAAAGTTGTAGAGCTATGATAGGGCTACAACAATGCTTCAGAAATCACCAGCTAAAACTCAACGGATCACGAGTTATATCAAGCCAAATCAGCTCGATCAAACTGACATTGCATTTTAGACTTAGAAATTTTTCCTAGTGTTGAATCAGCCCTCAACACTAACTTGTGGGACCTTTTTTGAGCATGTTGTGCACATTTTCATGACTTGGATTCTAAACAAGGTTTGTTCCTTATAAAATTTGCTACAACTTTGCTTTAGGTTGCTCAGACATGCAAACACTCTAAGCTACACTTTTTAAACAGTCAAACAAAAGAGTTCAGAAGTCAAAACAGGTCAAACCACTATTTGAAATCATAATTAGGTAATGTGATCAATATGAACAATGTTCCAAATGACATTCTAGGTGTAACTAAGTTACTTAAGAGAATTATTAGCCACACCACACATTGGTCACACAAGAATCAAGCATTGTATGTACTGAAACAATGAAAAACACATGAAATGTTACATTTGTTTCATAGTCATGTTTCACATGTTTCATGATCTTGTTGCATGGTACTAACTAGATTTGTTTCACTAAAGTGAGTTGCACATGTTGCACTTAAGTGTTGCACACTATTCATTTCATAGAAGAAACAACACACATGAAATATGCAACATGTTGCAATGTTTTGAAATCATGTTTCATGTGATATAAGTTCACGAATGGATGCATGATGCTCATGTTCATGAAATGCAGGTGCAAATGAGGAAGCCAAACACCTGGGGTGTTACAGTCCCCGCCGTCTTCACTATCAAGCTTCTAGCCAAAACGCCGCGGGCCTTGTTCCCTCCGGTACACGGTGGCGGCCACACCACAACCGCAGTTGGTGTGATCTCGCAAGACTACAAGCCCCTCCGATGTACAACAATGGTGCGCGCAAGCACCGAGTGGTAAGAGGTATGCAAACCTCACTAAACACTAGGCCTAGACCTAGAGCAAGCGCATAAGTGGTGGTCTAATGAACCTAAGCACTTCGCAAAGTACCTACGCTAATCACCTAATAAATCACTAAGCACTATGCAAGTGGAGATCACTAAAATGGTGTATCAACACCCTTGATATGCTTCCTCAGCTCCAATTTTTTCATTTGGCCGTTTGGGGGTTGTATTCATAAGCCCCACTAAGAAAGTAGCCGTTGGGGAAGAAATCCTGCTTTTCTGCTACTGACCGGACGCTGAAGTCGTCCTGACCGGACGCGTCCGATCATCTCGATCGTTGAAGCCGCGATCTACTGATCGGACGCTGCTAGCGTCTGATCACCTGCCACCGGACGTGTCTGGTCGTAGTTTCACCGCTCTGGAACCTCTCTATACTTGATCGGACGCTGCAGTTCTGCGTCCGATCATTTTGCCGCCAGCGTCCGGTCGCTGCTCTTGTCGAGCCTCTGATTGGAGTGTCCGGTCCAGCGTCCGGTCACCTCTGTGAGCTCATTCTTTCGTGATGTTGCGTACGGCTTGGTTCCTATCTTCGTGCTTGAACTTTGCTTGATATCTTAGGTCTTCTCTTGTGCTTTTAAGGTCTTGTTTATGGTGTTGATCATAGAATCATCACGTCGCCTTCGTCCAAGTCACGTCCTGCATCCTATTGAACTACAAAACAATCACTTACAAATTCATTAGTCTAATTTGGTTGTGTTGATCATCAAAGACCAAAATCCAAAGTAAATGGGCCAAGGGTCCATTTTCCTTACACGTGCCATGCTCCGATCGGAGTCTTTCTGCATTCTGGTGCAGCTCGTCTCGCTCCCTGTGTAGCTGGGCAATCACCTCGGTGTCCGGATTCGCCCTCTGTGGCAGGGCCGTGGACCTTTCCTTGGCTTCTAGCTTGAGGTCCCGTTCCCTCTCCCACTCTTCTAGGAGCTCAATGGCCCGCTGGCCGGCCTTAGCATCCTTCTAGAGCAGCTTGTCTCGCTCCTTTCGGACCCTGGTGGCTGCCTCCTCGTCCTGCTGCACCCTCGCCGATAGATCCTAGAACATCCCATGGACCTCCTCTGCGTCCCGACATGCCTCGGCCTCCCACTGTTGGGCGTCAGCAAGCTAGGCGCTCACATCTCCACGTAGCCGAGCCTCCTCGATGAGACGGTCCATTCTACCTTCTGCTCATGGAGGAACCGGGATTTCTCCCGGCTACGAGCAATAAGGGACTAAAAAGAAGACTAGTATCAAAAATACAAAAATACAAAAATACATGAAGAAAGAAGAAAGCGAGAGGGAAGATGAAGCGGATACCCGGCTAGTGGGGATGATGATGTCACGTAGGACGCCCCTGGCCTGGCTCAAGGCATCCATCATGGCCGAGAACCCAATGTCGAGACTCTCCCACTATGTGCTCTCGGTAGCATCATCGAGCGATAAGAGAGTCGACATTGGGTCCTGAGGAGCCATCCACTGGAGCGGCGGCTCACTCCACGCGGGAGAGCGGTTGCCCCTCGACATCAAGGCCTAGGGCGACCACCCGCTGATCCTCTCCACCACCGCCATGACGCCCGAGGACCCTCCAACCATTTCCCCCTCCGTCCGGCCCGCCTCGGGAGCCGTCGCCTGGGCCGCCGGTGGTCCGGATTACTTGACCCGCTAAGGGCACGGGCGCCACCACGAGCGGTGCCTGACCGGCCGATGAGGCCGCAACATCGGCTCCGCTCCTGCCCAAAACAGGAGTGACATCAGGCGACGACACCCATTCCGCCTGAAGAGCAACACTCTTCTTAGGCGCTAGCGCCAAAGAACGGCCTCATCGCAACACTCTGCAAGAGTTAAAAGGCATAAGGTCATGCTGAAAAATAGAAAAATAGAGAAACAGAAAAAATAGAGGAATCGGTGACTTACGCTGGCGCTGTTGGGCAGTAGGAACGTTTTGGGGACGAACCCCCAGTTTCCTGCTCCAATTTAAGCAAGTTTGCATGCATTAAAAACACATTTCAAGTTCCTATTTAATTCATTCAAAATTTCTACATCATGTGCTCATGTCATATTTTTCTTAAATACTATACTTCACTGTGATTCTACAAAAATTTTAATCACACCATTTGGATCTACACATTTGGAGTTACAAAATTCACAAAACAGCATCCAAACAGGAATTAAATGAACTGGCTTTTGAATCTATAGTCACTGACGCATGGGACCCACGTGTCAGTAGGGCCCGCTGGTTAGTGAGACGGAACAGAGGAGACGGCATGCGACGACGTGGCGGTGGTCTAGCTTACCGACGGCGAGGACTCCGGCGACACCGAGGATACCTACGTGATCTCCGTGATGAGGTGAGTCGATTTGTGCTACTGGCAAGACCTACAGTTCATCTGAGGTGGCTCGTCGTCGGTGAAGGCGGCACGGTAGAGCTCCGGCGCGGGGCGCCGACGACGGCGAGCCCTTGCTGCCTCATCTGAGCTCGGTATGAGCTCCACGAGGTCACAACAGAGCTAGCCACGAAGGAAAAGAAGGATGCGAGGGACCCTAGCTATCCTGACCACGGCAGCCTCGAACTCCGGCGAAATCGCGTTCATGGTAGTGGCGGCAGATTTGCCAAATGTGACCTCACCTCGACTCAATAGGTTCAGCTAAGAGGTGTAGGAGGTAGAGGAGGACACGGCGGAGCTGTGGGCGAGAGCGTGCTGGCGGTGGTGCCACGGCGAGCAGGCGCGAGCATGGTGGAGCTGCGATAGCTGTTGCTTCGGCACGGCGGCCGAACGGAGGAGGCGAAAGAGGAGGCAGAGCGCGTGCGGGCGAGCGGAGAGGCAGCAGGGCGTGGGCTTTTGCAGTGGACAGCGGGCAGCGGCGCCAGGCCGGCCACGGCGCATGGCTTGCGCGGTCAGGTGGCCGGTGACGGGTGGCGCCACGTGGTGGTTGTTTTCTAAAACCGGTCGACACTGTAGCGAGTCTGAAATTTTGATTCAGTGATCAACGAGCCGACTGACAGGCACTTTTCAACGCTACATAGTTCCTAAACCATGAAGAATTAGTGGAAGCAATGTACATGAAAGTTGTAGAGCTATGATAGGGCTACAACAATGCTTCAGAAATCACCAGCTAAAACTCAACGGATCACGAGTTATATCAAGCCAAATCAGCTCGATCAAACTGACATTGCATTTTAGACTTAGAAATTTTTCCTAGTGTTGAATCAGCCCTCAACACTAACTTGTGGGACCTTTTTGAGCATGTTGTGCACATTTTCATGACTTGGATTCTAAACAAGGTTTGTTCCTTATAAAATTTGCTACAACTTTGCTTTAGGTTGCTCAGACATGCAAACACTCTAAGCTACACTTTTTAAACAGTCAAACAAAAGAGTTCAGAAGTCAAAACAGGTCAAACCACTATTTGAAATCATAATTAGGTAATGTGATCAATATGAACAATGTTCCAAATGACATTCTAGGTGTAACTAAGTTACTTAAGAGAATTATTAGCCACACCACACATTGGTCACACAAGAATCAAGCATTGTATGTACTGAAACAATGAAAAACACATGAAATGTTACATTTGTTTCATAGTCATGTTTCACATGTTTCATGATCTTGTTGCATGGTACTAACTAGATTTGTTTCACTAAAGTGAGTTGCACATGTTGCACTTAAGTGTTGCACACTATTCATTTCATAGAAGAAACAACACACATGAAATATGCAACATGTTGCAATGTTTTGAAATCATGTTTCATGTGATATAAGTTCACGAATGGATGCATGATGCTCATGTTCATGAAATGCAGGTGCAAATGAGGAAGCCAAACACACTGGGTGTTATTCCCCCGCCATAAATCTTCACTATCAAGCTTCTAGCCAAAACGCCTTGCTGGCCTTGTTCCCTCCGTTTGCGGTGGCGGCCACACCACAACCGCATGATTGGTGTGATCTCGCAAGACTACAAGCCCCTCCGATGTACAACAATGGTGCGCGCAAGCACCGAGTGGTAAGAGGTATGCAAACCTCACTAAACACTAGGCCTAGACCTAGAGCAAGCGCATAAGTGGTGGTCTAATGAACCTAAGCACTTCGCAAAGTACCTACGCTAATCACCTAATAAATCACTAAGCACTATGCAAGTGGAGATCACTAAAATGGTGTATCAACACCCTTGATATGCTTCCTCAGCTCCAATTTTTTCATTTGGCCGTTTGGGGGTTGTATTCATAAGCCCCACTAAGAAAGTAGCCGTTGGGGAAGAAATCCTGCTTTTCTGCTACTGACCGGACGCTGAAGTCGTCCTGACCGGACGCGTCCGATCATCTCGATCGTTGAAGCCGCGATCTACTGATCGGACGCTGCTAGCGTCTGATCACCTGCCACCGGACGTGTCTGGTCGTAGTTTCACCGCTCTGGAACCTCTCTATACTTGATCGGACGCTGCAGTTCTGCGTCCGATCATTTTGCCGCCAGCGTCCGGTCGCTGCTCTTGTCGAGCCTCTGATTGGAGTGTCCGGTCCAGCGTCCGGTCACCTCTGTGAGCTCATTCTTTCGTGATGTTGCGTACGGCTTGGTTCCTATCTTCGTGCTTGAACTTTGCTTGATATCTTAGGTCTTCTCTTGTGCTTTTAAGGTCTTGTTTATGGTGTTGATCATAGAATCATCACGTCGCCTTCGTCCAAGTCACGTCCTGCATCCTATTGAACTACAAAACAATCACTTACAAATTCATTAGTCTAATTTGGTTGTGTTGATCATCAAAGACCAAAATCCAAAGTAAATGGGCCAAGGGTCCATTTTCCTTACACGTGCCATGCTCCGATCGGAGTCTTTCTGCATTCTGGTGCAGCTCGTCTCGCTCCCTGTGTAGCTGGGCAATCACCTCGGTGTCCGGATTCGCCCTCTGTGGCAGGGCCGTGGACCTTTCCTTGGCTTCTAGCTTGAGGTCCCGTTCCCTCTCCCACTCTTCTAGGAGCTCAATGGCCCGCTGGCCGGCCTTAGCATCCTTCTAGAGCAGCTTGTCTCGCTCCTTTCGGACCCTGGTGGCTGCCTCCTCGTCCTGCTGCACCCTCGCCGATAGATCCTAGAACATCCCATGGACCTCCTCTGCGTCCCGACATGCCTCGGCCTCCCACTGTTGGGCGTCAGCAAGCTAGGCGCTCACATCTCCACGTAGCCGAGCCTCCTCGATGAGACGGTCCATTCTACCTTCTGCTCATGGAGGAACCGGGATTTCTCCCGGCTACGAGCAATAAGGGACTAAAAAGAAGACTAGTATCAAAAATACAAAAATACAAAAATACATGAAGAAAGAAGAAAGCGAGAGGGAAGATGAAGCGGATACCCGGCTAGTGGGGATGATGATGTCACGTAGGACGCCCCTGGCCTGGCTCAAGGCATCCATCATGGCCGAGAACCCAATGTCGAGACTCTCCCACTATGTGCTCTCGGTAGCATCATCGAGCGATAAGAGAGTCGACATTGGGTCCTGAGGAGCCATCCACTGGAGCGGCGGCTCACTCCACGCGGGAGAGCGGTTGCCCCTCGACATCAAGGCCTAGGGCGACCACCCGCTGATCCTCTCCACCACCGCCATGACGCCCGAGGACCCTCCAACCATTTCCCCCTCCGTCCGGCCCGCCTCGGGAGCCGTCGCCTGGGCCGCCGGTGGTCCGGATTACTTGACCCGCTAAGGGCACGGGCGCCACCACGAGCGGTGCCTGACCGGCCGATGAGGCCGCAACATCGGCTCCGCTCCTGCCCAAAACAGGAGTGACATCAGGCGACGACACCCATTCCGCCTGAAGAGCAACACTCTTCTTAGGCGCTAGCGCGAAAGAACGGCCTTGTCGCAACACTCTGTAAGAGTTAAAAGGCATAAGGTCATGCTGAAAAATAGAAAAATAGAGAAACATAAAAAATAGAGGAATCGGTGACTTACGCTGGCGCTGTTGGGCGATAGGAATGTTTTGGGGACGAACCCCCAGTTTCCTGCTCCAATTTGTCTGGGCGGGACTGTTTCGAGCCTGCCCCCTGCTCCTAGGCAGAGGTGCTCGTCTCCCTTACCTCCGAGGGCGCGGCGGCAGAGCCACCCCTCTCTTTCGACACCTTGGGCGCTGCTGCAGATCCGCCTCCCCCCATCCACCGGTCCTCCACTAGCACCCCGGGTGTGGCGGCGGATCCGCCGGCTCCCACCTGTCCTGAGGATGGGCTATTGGTTTGGCCCATCTCTGCCGGCCTCACAGACTCACTTCCCTCCGCATGACATCCCACTCCACATTGGCAACTACCTCATCAAACTCCTCGTCGTCATCGTCGTCACTGCCTATCTCCTCTCCTCGCTCCTGTGCTTGCTGCTTCTGTAGCAACTTCTTCCTCTTGAGTTCCATCGTCTTCCTATCCCACTCAGCCATGGTGCGATTCGCCGTCGCCATGATTTGGTCCTTCAGTAGCGGAGTCAGGCTATCTCCGAAGACAAGTCTCTTTGGCTGGTCCCGCTATCCCGAGGTCAGCATCAAGGGGCCAAGAATTCAAGAGAAAAGGAGGCACGGGGAAAAAGAACTTACAAAATCGATGAACCCCAGTTCCGGCCGCATTGGGGGATGCCGTGGCACCGGATACATGAAATCAAGGACAGCGCCAGTGTTGTCCTTCAAAGGCTCCATCGCCTCCTTGATGCGCTACGCCACTTTTGTGGGGGGGAGCGCTTCGCCGACAAGCGTCGTCCCTTCGAGCGATGCCCCGGGCACCATCAGGTATAGGGGAAGCGCGCGGCTCATCAGCGGTGCCACCCTCCGCGTATGATGGGCGTCGATGATCCCCGATCCCTTCATGCCCCTCTCCTTTAGAATTTGGAGGGCGGTGAGATGGTCCTAGATCTTCTTCTTGTCCTTGTCTGGGACACCCCACTTCCACGGCCCTGGGACTTCTTCGATGATGCGCCCAGAGAACACTGGCAAGGGGGTGGCATCGTCCTTGATGTAAAACCAATGCGAATGCCACCCCTTGTTGGAGGTCGACAGACGCATCGACGGGTATTCATTTACCCGGTTGTTGCAGAGATGAATGCTGGCACATCCGATCGATAGGTTGACGGCGAAGAGATACCACCATAGGTCGAAGTGGGGACTAATCCCCAGGAACCCCTCACACAGGGCGATGAACGCCGCGATGTGCTGGACCCCATTGGGAGTAAGGTGCTGTAACTCCACCTGGTAATAATCCAACGGCCCCCGAAGGAACTTGTGAGCAGGTATGGCGAATCCCCGCTCGTGGAAGTGAGTGAAGGACATGACATACCCTTCAGGCGGTGATGGCTCGCCCTCGTTACTGGGCAGCCGCCACTCCTCGGCGGTGGTCAGCGGGCAAAGGAGGCCACGACGAACGAGGCCCTCCAGGCACTGAGGGGTGATGTTGGATCTGCACCATAGCTCCATTGAAATGATTGGGACGGGGGTGGATGTGAGTTTAACGATGGTTGTGATGTGGATGTGAGCTTGATGGTGGCTACGATGCGAGTGCAGGAGGCTCAGGCGATTGGCAGCGAAGGTTGTCGATGTGAAGGCGAGGAGGCATAGTATGGAACCCTAGGGCGAACCCCTCGGTTTTATAGGGGCGACGGATGCGAGAAGAGCAACCACCCGCCTAGGTCTCCAAGCCTGCCATGATACACCACCACATCACATCGTGGGATATGCGCCCGTGATCCCTATCTTTTCCCACCAAAATCGCGCCGGACGTTTCGCCTTCCCCAGGTAGACCAGGACTCTTTTCACACAGAGGGGATAGAGGTCAAAAAGATTTTCTCTAGCCCGCCTGGGCCCAAGAGTTCAAGAGCTGGCCCAACAGTCTCGACGGCCGTCCCAATGAGGGTTGGGCCCATGAGCGGCCAGAACTCAGGCACACAAGCCTCAAGGGAACCTCGATGCGCAATCAAGTCCCAACCGGGCTAACCCTGGACTAATCCCCGTGAATGGGATACCAGGGTTTCCTTTAAACTGTCTAGTTGACAAAAATCAAATCTCACAGCCATACCCACGAAGGGTCCGAAATTACCCCCCAGGCGATTCTATCCGAATCACCCGGGGGCTCGAGGGCTACACCCGACGGGTGCGCTCGCGCGCACCCTCTGGCGAATCAAAATACCCTCAAGCGATTCTGCCCGAATCACCTGGGGGCTCGGGGGCTACACCCATCGGGTGCGCTCACGCGCACCCTCTAGTGAATCAAAATACCCCCGGAGAGATTCTGCTCGAATCACCTGGGGGCTCAGGGGCTACATCCATCGGGTGCGCTCGCGCACACCCTCTGGCAAGTCAAAATACCCCCCGGGCGATTCTATCTGAATCACCCGAGGGCTTGGGGGCTACTGTCGGGGATCTAATACCGGGGTACCCAATGAGGTGGAATTAATAACCATTGGACATTGATGCTTTCGGTCAGATAAGAACGCTTCTACACTTCTTGCCCAAATGATGGAAGATTGGTTCCGCCTCGCCCGACCCCTAAGGACTAAGACTCTGCCTCGCTCGATGTCTGAGGGCAGGCTCCGCCTCGCCCAATGTCTAAGGGTTGGCTCCGCCTCGCCCGATGGCTGAGGGGTGGCTCCGCATTGCCCGATGGCTGAGGGGTGGCTCTGCCTCGCTCGATGGCTGAGGGCAGGCTCTGCCTCACCCGACGTCTGAGGGCAGGCTCCACCTCGCACGCCTCGCCCAATGACTACACCCTGCTCCTTCATAAAGACGAGCACATGGTACGACAGGACATTCGAGTCAACCGTAGTACCGAGGGCCATGCCCTACATGCCTGTAGGAAGGTACCGTCATGATACGACGGGACGGGCACTTTAAGCCCTTTCCGACCTGACAGAGCCCGAACAGTGTTGTAGGCGCTGACTTTTGTCCCACAGTGTTGTAGGCGCCACCATCAGCCCTCGGGCGTGGATACTAACACAAGCATACGACAACCACTACGATCCAAGACAGAACTCACATCATCTACAGTGACGGACGTATGGTCACTCCCTCGTCTACTCCCTGAAGGGTCACAACTCGGCTCTCTAGCACGCCGCACCGTCCATCGATGTAGGATGGGATGCACCCACTTGCTGAATGAGGCCAGGGCATGGCCCTATGAGGATCAGCGAACATGCCATCCCTGACATGGTCTGCCATGTTAGCAGGGTAAGCACAGGGAAAAAGGAAGACCTGGCTCCTTTGAAGGACCTTCTCTACCCTCTGGTTTTTTTTCTCTTTCATCCATCTGTAATCCCTGCTCCCCCTTGGTCTATAAAAGGGGGGACAGGGCACCCCACTACGGACGATGAATCAATTCCATACACAACACACAGCCAAGCAGCAACCGCGCTCTTAGCGTCCTTTCGACCTTTCCATCAGAGACTTGGGACCTATCCCTCTCTTGACCGGTTTTTCCCCCTACTACAAACCTTTTTTTGGTACTAATAACACGAGCAGCAGCAAACTGGACGTAGGGACATTCTGCCTGAACCAGTATAAACCTTGTCCTTTAGTACACCATCCGAGCCTAATGTGCAACAATTATAAATTTACAAGTTGGTGTTTGTTCAAAACACCGACAGCAAGCTTGGCGTTGTCTCTAAAGAAAGAGAGGCTAGATCTCGCGAGCATCTAACCTCCACCAGAGCACGGAGGAGCTCTCCAACGATGACCATGGATAGTTGCATGGAGACATCAGGAGTTCAGGACTATGAACAAGCGATGAACTAATCTGGTGAGAACATACCAATCGGGTTGTTGGGCATGGAGACGATGGTGCTGAGTGTGTGGTAGGTGTTGAGCGCGCATCTTGTTGGTCCCTTGATCCCCTGCACAGGTAAGCAGTAAACTTACCAGCACCCACACTCACTCACTATGGCTAAAGGTAGAAGAAGGGGTTGAGCTCAAGCGCACACACACATCACCAGCAACCAGCATTGGCCAGAGCTATACCTGTCGCTGCACATCCAATACCCATCTCAAAATCCACATCAAATGGGTAAGGTATGGGGAAAAATTATTTTACGCATTAGAAACAGGTAGGTTATGGGTATTATCCACTAATAAGAGGCATCCGGGGCTGCACGACACGTTCTTTGCACGGCGGCGGTGCCCAACCTTCAGCAGTTCGGCGAGCAATGACCAACCTTTAGCAGTTCAATGGAGCTTATCCATTGGCTTCCCCATTATCCATTGGGTTTGGACAATTGAACATGGGTGCAATTGGGGAGGGTGGGGAATGGGGATCAGCTGGCTGGGTTTGGATTTGGTGAAGCCTGAATTTGTCCAAACCCTGCCCAACGACAGGTATAGCCAGAGCTCTGCTCTTTTGGTTTGTGGCAACTGAACTGCCTTTTTCCATTGGATAGTGGTAGAATATATACAACTCATGTACCAACTATAAGGTACACATGAGCATGGCTAAGTACAGCCATAACTACTCCTAGTACTAGCAGTACAATTCCTACCTCAGCCCACTACCAAGACATGGCTGATGTATTAGCTACCAACTAATGTACTAGTGGTGGCCCATTGCCTTACTGCTACAACAACTAGGATAGCAGAGAATGACCTATAGCCAAATCTGTTGTGCAGCAATCGAAGAGAGAGAGAGAGAGATCAGCATCAGATTATGTCTTACAATTCTTTTTCTAATCCTGCTGCTAACCCAAAGCCTTGACCTCATCCATGCCAATCATCTTCCTCAGCTCCATGAACCACAGGCGCCCGAGTGACTTGGCGAGGATGTCAGCGAGCTGTCTGCCGGTCTCGACAAACTCAATGACGATCTACCCTCCATCGACGCAGTACCAAAGGAAGTGGAACTTGATGTCGATGTGCTTGCTCTGGTCGTGGAGGACAGGGTTCTTGGAGAGGGCGATGGTGGACTGATTGTCCACCATCAGAGCTAGCAGGTGAGCTTGCGCAACCAAATAGCCTAGCACGCCACCATGGCCTATGCGACGTACTCCTCCTCACACATCGACAGCGCCACAATCTTCTACTTCAGCGACTGCCAAGCAATGGGGGCTGCTCCAAGGAAGATGAGCACATTGGAGGTGCTCCGTTGACCATCAATGTCACCCGCCATGTCTGCATCGCTGAAGACAGTGAGCTTTGGCTCACCTTCCTCGATCTTGGGAGGTGCCTCGCTGAAGACCGTGAGCCTCAGCCCACCTTTGCCGCCTCGCTTGGGGTAGATGATCGCTTGATCAAGCGACCCCTTGATGTAGCGCAGCAGCCTCATGACCGTTGTCTAGTGATCTTCATGCTAGTCCTCCATGAAATGGCTAACATACCCGACCATGAACATGATGTCCGACCGGGTATGGGTGAGGTAGCATACCCCGCCGACGATGCTCTGGTAGCGCGTCGCATCTACCTTTGCCACGGTGGTGTTCTTGCTCAGCTTCAGCCGCTCCTCCATTGGAGTCACGCTCGGCTTGCAGTCCACCATGTCACCGTGCTCCAGCAGGTTGTCCACATAGGAACGTTGGCCTAGGGAGATGCTCTCCTTCCCTTGCTTCATGTTGATGTCGAGGTAGTAGGAGAGCACATCGAGATCGCTCATCTTGAATGAAGCTACCATCTCGCTCTTGAACTGATCGATGCCTCCGCACACACACCAGTGATAATCAAGTCATCCACGTACACACCGCCGATGAGCTCCTCCTTCCCCTGTCACTGCATGTAGAGCGCATGCTCTATGGCACAGCGGCCGAACCCAAGCTAAAGTGGCATTGAGCTTGGCATTCCATGCCCGAGGGGCCTGCCATAGCCCATAGAGCGCCTTGCGCAGCTTGAGCACCTTATGCTGAGCACCCTTAACAGTGAAGCCCAGAGCTTGCTTGACAAAGACCGTCCCTGTGAGCTCGACATTGAGGAACGTAGACTTGACGTCGAGGTGGTGGACGTGCCAATCCTTCACTGCTGCCATGGCCAACAACAAGCAAACGGATTCCATTCTGGCCACTAGAGCAAAGACTTCCTCGAAGTTGATTCCCTCATGCTGTACGAAGCCATGGGCAACAAGCCAGGCCTTGTACTTGATAATGGCGCCACGCTCAGCCCGCTTCACCTTGTAGACCCACTTCAGCCCAATCGGTCTATAGCCCACCGGTGGCTCAACCAACTCCTAGGTCTGGTTGTCTTTGATGGCCTTCATCTCTTCCAACATCGCCCAGTGCCAATTGGCATCGTGTTCAGCCACTACGAACGTTGGTGGCTCCTCTGCACTGACAAGGAGCAGCTCTGGGTCATCGAAAAACCAACTAGCCAACCCAAGAGCTACCCCTTCACCGATGATGTTGTCCACCCATCTAAATCGGACCTCCTCGCCATCGTGGAAGGCGTCCACGTACTCGTCGATGTCGGTGGGTGGAGAAACGAACTCCAGTGGTGGTGTCGCTATCCTTCCATCACAAGGGACTGTGGTGGAGGTGAATGCGCTACTGCTAGTGGAGACTGCTCGCCCACGCCCACCATGGCCAGTCTTGGCGGCTCCTCCTCGACCGCCATAGCTGCTGGTCCATTGTTGACGGTTGTTAACATCGATTGTAAACCATCAATATAACCTGCATATATACTTAATTCCATCACCAAACATAGGTCTAGGGGTTTAAACTAATCAATTCCACATGTTTTGGTGAATTTGTGTTTTCAGTAGGGTTTAATTAAAAAACACCAAGGGGGACCTATTCGTCAAAGGAAATCACGTAATTCCGTAACATAACCGATGTGGGAGGACTCTAGAAGACTCCAGAAGGCAAACCACCGAAGCAAAGGGTAGGTGGCTGCCAGGTGGGGTTGACTGGACCCACCTATAGGTTGGCCAGCCTGTTGGCCCCACATGTCGGCTCCTCCTTCGAATGTCGGTTCTCCACCACCTCCTAGATTTGATCTACGTCGTGTATTCAAGTCGGTTTGATCCGAGGGTCCAAAATTGATGCTCTAGCCTATATATACCAGCCCCTACCCCCTTCCTAGAGCCATCCTAAAACCCTAATTCATATTATCCTTGTCAGGATCAGAGCCAACTATCAAGAGAAGATAAGTCTTCCATAGGATCTAGTCTTGTATTAGAAATAGAGAGATAGAGTGTGAGGGAAGAGTTTGGAGGAAGTGCCGGCTTATCGGTGCTCTCTCTATGGCTTGTACCCTGGCAGAGTCAAGTTCTACTTGAGCTTGCTTCTAAGGATTCTCTGGTAATCAACTTTTAATTCAAGTAAGCATCGTGTTTATATTGCTCATCGGGTTCACAACTCTTTGAGTGCTTTAATCTATAGGACACTCTAAGTTAATGTAGTAATTATAGGTGTAAGCATGGTACTTAGTCCGGGTTACTTATGGATGTACCCTACATTTTGGATCGGTGATAGCTCGCAAAGGTGACTCTTATAGCCTCGTTGAATCCTTTGTAGTCCACCTCCTATTTGTAGGCCTAGTAGAATTTAGTTACAATAGGAAACATACTCTGCCTATGTTTCCCTTAGTAATATCTCCAGTTGAACAATACAAGACATAGCTTATAGAAGTTAGGACTAGAAGACCTTTGTGATCTCTAACTCATGTTATCTTAAGTCTTGTTGCTACTCCGGGTTAACTTAGACGTAGTTAATCTCACACATTTCCCTGTGGATACGATACTTGGAATACTTCTAGGTGAAAGCTATAGCGGTATCCGGGCGTTTGCGGATTTATTTGTGTGCGTAAAATATACTAACAAGCTTTCTAGCGCCGTTGCCGGGGAAACGGTCGCTGAGTTAACTTCGAACCTAGTTTAACCTTGTACATTATATCTTTTATTTTATTTTATTTTATTCTTTTATTCTTTTCATTATGAATTCCACTCCTATATATCAATATGCTAAACCCACAAGCGCAAGCCTAAAGCCACCAAAATTGTTAGAGCCTATCATAACACCTGGTTATGAGCTGCTCCCATGTTTAATAAAATTGATTCGGGAACAATCCTTCTCAGGAGAAGGCAATGAAAACCCATACTCACACCTATGGGAGTTTGCACAGACTTGTGCATGCCTGCGTATCGCTGGCATGTCTGATAAGACCTTAAGATGGAAGTTTTTTCCATTCTCTTTGACGGGAAGAGCTAAACAATGGTATAGTCGAACCGTAGGAAGAATGCAAGGAGATTGGGAAACACTATGCTCTAAAATTTATTTACGTTTCTTCCTCATATCTAAAGTAGTCAGCCTTCGAAAAGAGGTTCTAAATTTTAGACAACTAGAATAAAAATCTCTTGGCACATCATGGGATCATTTTAATGACCTCATCACCACTGGCCCTGACCTTGCCATTCAAGACCCTATACTTCTTCAACATTTTTACATGGGTCTTAGCAAGGATTCTGCGCAATCCCTTGATCAAGCCTCTAGAGGAGCTTTCCTTCATTTGTCTACTAGTGAAGCAAGGTCAATGCTTGATAGAATTAGTGGAAAGACTCCCTACACTAGCATTCATGATGAACTCCCTGAGAAATAGAAGAATTCATCTCCCAATCTGGGAGAAGAAGTTTTGATAGCCAAATCACAACCACTCTAATATCAAGGTTCAGCTATCGATCCCGAACCATCAATACCCCAAAATCATCCAAAGGAAGAAAAAATTCAATCTTCAGAAATCTCTTTTGAGATTAAGGAAGATCTTTTTGGTGTTGATTGTGGGAAAAGCTTAAATTTCTAGCCTCATAAGAGGCCTTCGAGTGAATATAATTCAAATCCTCTTAAGAAGGGATCTCTTAGAAAGCATCCTTATTCCCATATAGGACATCAGGAAGGACTCAAGGGTGGCATGTCAAGTGATGCCATAGAAGGAGAGCTGAGTCATCTAGAAGCAATCCTATCTTCTCCCCTTCTATGCTCACAACCAATATAAGTTTTGAACCCATCCTTGGCCCCGATGAATCCCCTGATGCTCTTACTCCTAAGTCTCATGATGATCCTAGAAATCCACTAAGACATCCAAAGCATGGGAGCCATGAAGACTACAAGGATGACTGTAAGGAAAATGGACCCATGGCCCATTTACTTTGGATTTTGGTGTTTGATGATCAACAAGATCAAATTGGAATAATTTGTTTGCGAGTGTTAATTTTGTAGTCTAATAGGTTACAAACATGACTTGGACGAAGGCGACGTGATGATTCGATGATGAACACCTCAAGCAAGACCCTAGAAGCACAATAGAAGACCTAAGAAACCAAGCAAAGTCCAAGCACGAAGATAGGAACCAAGCTGAATGGAAGATCGCGAAGAAACGAGCATGGCAGAGGTGACCGGATGTAGCCCTTATAAGGACCAAACATGTCTGATCTGTTGCTCGGCAACAGTAGGCATCAGCAGCAGTGACCCGACGCTGAGCGAGGCAGTGACCGGACGCACGGACTTCACTGTTCATTGTTGCGGCAACAACTCAGTGAGGACCGGACGTAGCAGCTGTGGACGACCAGACAGGCCAGGTAGTGGCGTCCGATCGAGTCCAGAGAGGTTCCAGAATGGTGAAACGTCGACCGAACACATCAGATGGTAAGCGACCGGACTCGCCAGAGAGTCTAATCAACAGTGAGCGCCAATGGTTGGCTTCAACGGTCGGGACGACCAGACGCTTCCGATCAGGATGACCTGCGCGTCCGGTCCATGGCAGAAACCTGGGTTTCGTCCCCAACGGCTACTTTTCCATGGGACTTAAAAATAGACCCCCTAACCGGCCATTTGAGTTGGGGGAGAGCTGAGGAAACATACCAAGGGTGTTGCTACACCATTTTAGTGATCTCCACTTGCATAGTGCTTATTGTTTTATTAGGTGATTAGCATAGGTGCTTTGCGAAGTGCTTAGGTTAATTAGACCACCGCTTCTGCGCTTGCTCTAGGTTTAGGCCTAGTGTTTAGTGACATTTGCACACTTCTCATCTCTCGGTGCCTGCGTGCACCATTGTTGTACTCGGCGGGGCTTGTAATCTTGCGATATCACAACAACCGCGTTTGTGGTGGTACCGAAGGGATCAAGGCCCGCGGCGGTTCGGCCGTGTAACACCCTCGGTGTTACACTATATAATTTTCACTAAAACATTGCATATGCATCATGTTTATATGATAGTGTATGAATTATAGAGTGTAAATCAATTTCTGTGGCTCGAAACATTCATCGGAAACGTGAAACGAATGTTATGTTTCATGTCGCGTTGTATCACTTAGGGTTCTAAATGAATTTTTATTGAACGGAAATGCTATAGAATGCATATGCGGCACTTTAATAAAGTTAGTAGTACTAGCTTCGTAGGCGACGATGAAATACTTGCGGTCGAGAATGGGATTCGCTAGCTAGCATAGTTGATAGCTTGGAAATCGAATTCGACGCGAATCCGAACGAAAACTTAGTCATTTTGTTAAGTCGAAAAATGGATCGACGAAGCGAAGTTTGGGAATTTTTATAGGAGGATCGGGTTAAGTGGTGGCATGGGTTTATGGTTTGTTTTAGTAGCTTGACATGCCATCTTGAGCATAAAATAGTTGGTTTAGCGATCGAAGCCTTGAGGTGAGTTTTTGGGACGCTTTAAAAAGCCTGCATGACACGGTTTCTACATATGGGCGTGGTCACCGTGCTCGTCCCTCGGTGCTGCCGCGCCGGCCATCGACACGCACGTGCTCGCACGCCATACGCGTGCCACCGTGCTGGCCGGGCCTACCGTTGGCTCCGCGCTACGGGCCACTATCACCCGTTGCCACGCCGTGGCTCGTGCTCACGCTCGTACACGCACGCGCCCAGCCACGCGGACCCGCACCGCCGTTGCCGCACACTGGCCGCTCGAACACCACCGTTGTCGCCATGGGTCCGCTGCTCTGGCTAGCCTGCTGTAGCCGCTTCACCATGTCGCTGACCCCGCGCATCGCGCCACTGCACTGCTACTGGCCTTGGCCGTATGCGCGAAGTCACCGCATGCGCTCTGCCATGCCGTCGCGTCTGCCTGCCGCCCTGCCACCTCGCACTCATCTGTGCGGTGCCATGAATGCATGGCCACATTTGGCATTGCCCACACGTCGCCTTGCCTTGTCTACCTTGCCAACACGTTGGCACTCGACGACGCTGTGCTACTGTCTCCTTTGACCGGTGCCATGCCACTGCGGCGCGCATAGCCAAGCCACTGTCGTCGGTTTGTAAATTGTGGTCGTGCGGCCCACCGTCCTGCACACGGCCAGCTCAGCTCGGTCTGTCTCCGGTCAATCCACCACATCTGGTAGGTTTGGGGTGAGTCACTGATGCCCACCCTTGAGCTCATTCACGTTGTCTGTGCCTTGGCTCATGGGAACATGGCCGTCGTTGTAGGGAGGAGTCCACCGTCATGGAGGGAGAGCGGGACAGCATCTCCGTTCGCCGCATCACCGCCAATCACTTTGGGTTTACGCCTAGGTAAGCGTCGGCTCGCATTTAGGGGCGGGGAGGGGCCGGTCTGGCCGGAGTATCCGCCCTATGCCAGCGCCGTCGCGCCGGCGTGCGCGCACAGGTGCCGAGGGTGTCATCATTGCGAAGGCATCTTGTTTCGAGGGTTTATCTGTGAAGTAGCTGACTGTAGGAATAGTGCCATAGGTCTTAGTGTGATTCGGTGGTAGGTCAGGGTCATTTTTGTAAAACAGCCAAAGCACGCGGGCCTCCCCATCGTGGGCCACCATCGCGCGGATGGGCCACGCCGGTGCACCGTGTGCGTGCGCGCGTTCGCGTCATACTGGGCCAACCCGTTCACGCTTGGGCCGCCTGGTGGAATGCGTTTTGCAATTTCCAGTAAATTAGTAAATGCTTATTCAATTTAGTTTTGAGCTGAACTTTGAAAAATAATATTAAATTATGTTGATGTCCAAAAATAGTGAAACAAAATTTGTTAGGTTCACAAAAATGCTATCTATCTGTTAGTGTAGTTAGTTTACAGTTAGCTATGATCATGATAGGTTCATAAATTTAAATTAGAGAGCTTAGTATTTTGTAGATTAATATTTGTAGGAATTATTGTGGCAAATGGATGAAAGATTTAGTCATGAAGTTTTTACAGTAGGTTCATTAGATTATTATGTACTTACTGTAAATTTTGTAGCACTAGAGTAGGTTGATAAATAGAATAGCTAGTACCCTTGTTTTATCATATATAGAATAAATCAATATTAGGAGTAAGAATACCTTTAGTTGCTAAGATAATATATGTCATGCTTCATACTTGTTAGTGGTAATAGTAGGTAACTTAGCACCTTAGTCGGTAGGACTAGCTTAGTAACTTGATAGATGTATTTTATTTTAAGAGCTGTTGTTGCCATATTACTAAGTGTTGCATCATCATTTCATGCATGTAGATCACAAGTTGGTAGAGTTCATGCCCGTGGACGAACAGGATTACGAAGACGTCATTGAGGAGTACGAGGAGGAGATCCTTATGCAGGAGGAAGCCCTAGAGCCTTTTGGTGCTGACTTTGCTGACCCACCGCGTGCCCAAGGCAAGCCCCGGTGCATAATCCTTATTTTAAATCATCACTAAATATATATGATGTGCATTTACATTACAGGCATTTTATCTAAACTACATGCATAAATATATCTACCTATGAGTCCTACTAGTATAGGTCGAGTAGCTGCTATGCTCAGGAATTCGGTAGCGTGAGTAAGCTGTCATTACTCACAATAGGTGATAATTATGATTACTCATGATAAAATGGTGGAAAGTAAAAGTGGTGACTGGGTAGGGATATGGTTTGGGTACTGGTGGGTGTAAGAGGTTATGTCCTGCGGCCAACAGGGCATAGCTTGGTTACGCTTTTTCCTTGTCTGTGTCGGTTAAGGACCGACCGTTGCATAAGGCTCTAGGCAAGTCACAGATCTATTATCCCGAGCACATACTTGGATATGGGCGCAGGGAAGACTTGTTGCTCTCTTGTCGTGGGTTTCGGCTCTTTCCGGACTGACTGATTGGAGGCGGGGATGGTGGAGGTCCTTGCACCACACTAAGTTTGGGACTTAGGAGCGGGGGCTTGGAGTCCAAGTTTGGACAGGGACCTAGGCCCCATGACAGGATGGTGATGGGTTGGTCCTGCTTGTGCCTAGGGTACAAGCGGGGCATGTGTTTTCGGGGTACCCAGCTGGGGGCATTGATTCGTGAATCGCCGGCGTTCCGGTATGGCTTGTCTACGGTTTAGCATCGTAGTAAGAATTTAAAGATGGATGGTGATGAAATGGAACTGATTGCTCAACTCTTGCTTGAAAGTAGAATAGGTGCTTACATAGAATGGCTAGCTAATAAATTAATATAGCTATTAATAATAACATAAATAAGGACTCACTATTAGTATTGCTTTCTACAACAAGGAAACCAGCAAACCATAAAGCTTATCATATTCCTTAGAGTCAGGAAATTATTCTCACTAGTCAGATAAGTCTTGCGAGTACATTGTGTACTCAGGGTTTATTTACCCCTATTGCAGGTAATGCTTGAAGAGTACCATTGTGTGGATGATTATTCTGGTGGGCACAGATAGATCCTCGTTCCTTATCGCTAGATGTTTACTTTTAATTCCGCTATTTAATATTCCGCACTCTGACTTTGGAAATGTAATAATATAATTTTTATGAACTCTGGATGTATGAAATGGTTTAAGTATTGTAACTCGTTCTCATTATTGGATCCTTGGGGAAAATGTGGATTTTTCGGGTTCTCCCTTGGGGTGTGCCCAATGGATAGCGCCTGCTGTAGCTTGCTTTCAGGGTGCTTAGTGTCTGGTGGAAGACGAGCGCCTCCATAAGTGTGCTATTTTGGGTGGTTCTGCCATAGTTGGTACCAGAGCCAATAATGAGCTTACGAGTTCATCACTCTTTTCCAAAACTTAAAAATTTGACCAACAAAAGTTTTACAAAAAGTAGGATGCGATAAAATTATCTAAATAAGTATAAGCCCTAGCAATATGGTCTATCTAGGATAGCGGCACTGGTTTTATCTAATTAGTTTTCTGTAGGTACACTGACTTACGTTGCGTAAGGAATCGCTTAGCATATGGAAAGTGAGTGTGCGATGTGCCAAAAATTTTACGAATGCCGCTATATTCTGGCTTGAGTGAGCGTACAGGCCGATACATGCATCATGATAATAGAATCTTACTTAAACTAAAGTCCCCCCTACACGTATAAGTTGGATTAGTAAAGTGATAGGATTAACTAAAAGAATGTTGTATTAAATGTCTTGTCATTTCCCTAATCCCTTGCTTCTGATCTAGAAGGTTGCCTCAAGTGGTTGGTTCTTATCTCTTATAGATGAATCTAAGGTTTAGACACGGGAGCACCAGTGCCGGTGCGGGCCACGGTCTTGGTGAGGGCCAAGGTGAAAGTGGCCGAGCAAATGAGCATGGCAACGGGGAGAGCCATGAGGCTCCACTATTGGCTCCTCTGCCTCCGCCACCGCCGATAACTCACGCGGAGATGATGGCGAAAATGATGGCTGCTCGCCGCGAGTCTGCCCATGCCATGGAGCTACTGGCACAGGCTGTCGTTGGCTTCGCCCACGGAGGCCACGAGGGAAATGGTGGGAACGGGGGTGGTGCCTGTGGTCCTAAGGGACCCTCCTCTTACCAGGATTTCCTCAAGACTCATCCGCCCACTTTCACACCGACAGCTGAGCCCCTAGATGTGGAGCACTAGCTTCGCATTATGGAGCAGAAGTTTCTATTGCTCAATGTGGCTGATGAGCAGAAAGTGCGCTTTATAGCGCTTCAATTATTAGGGTCCACGAGTGCATGGTGGGATACCTTCAATGCCATGCAGTGTCCAAATCACCGGGTGACCTGGCAGGAGTTCACCGTAGCATTCAGAGAATTCTATATTCCTGCTGGTGTCCTCAACAGGAAGCTGACTGAGTTCCTAGACCTGCAGCAAGGGAGTATGACAGTGATGGACTACATCAATAAGTTCAATCACTTGTCCCAGTATGTTGGCACTCATGTGTACATGGACGAGAAGAAGAGGGACCGCTTCTATCGCGGCCTCTCTTGTGACCTTCAGGAGAAATTGTATACTGGGAACTATCAGACCTTCGGGGCAATGATGAATGTGCCATCAACATGGAGGGCTTGTGTGGCAGAACCTCCTAAATTATAGGGCCCACATGCACTTGTCACTGTCCAACGACCTTTGACACCTATACATATGTTCCCGGTAACTTAAGAAGACTGTCGGGTGTCCTCGGAAAACCCTAAATCATCCACGATTTCCGAGCAGGATCACATTACAGAGTCATTGCAGTATTACAACATTTATTCAAATATCTACACCAGAGTAAATCAGCGGAAGTCTTACAATAACATAGTTTACAAACCATTTGTTTCAAACCATACGACTAAGTTCGATAAATAATACAAACCAAAGTAGTGGAGTGGCATTATAACATATTATAGAACACACAAATAAGTTGCCCTGCCCAAGAGCCACACATTTACTTATCGTCATTGCACTGAACAATAGTCATGCAGCACAATCCAAAACAGATCTGCTCATGAGCCTCACCTGCAACAAGGGTCAACGAACCCTAAGTACAAAAGTACTCAACAAGACTTAACCGAAATAAGAATTAATAGAACATAGGAATGCAGACTTAGGGGATTCAAGGTATGGCTTTAGCAATAATCAAAGTTCTTTTGCGTAAAAGCTTTTTAACAAAATTCTTTATATCAACATTTAAAACTTCATAAGATCATATACGAAGCTGACACGATCCGCATTGAGATCATGAAACTTCATATCCAACACTTTCTCAAATCATCCTCAAGGTCTAGTTATTTAACTACGATGATGAACAGAGAGTTGAGTCTCTATAACCGAGGAGCAACGACGATTCGAACCGATTATAACCCAGCTAGAAATTCTAAACCACAGGACATATGCAGGTCCCTGACCTACATATACCAACCTACCCTCGGATCCTCTAAAACAAGAACGGGTCTGTGCCACCCGAGAATACAGTACTCCACCAATCCAGCCCATTGCCACGTGGGTACACGCTATTCCCGCCATCTCTCCACTCCCAGTGCGCGAGTAGCCATTCTTGTGATAGAATAGCCAAGTTAAGGCTTATCGGAGTATGTGGTTAGTACTACAAAGTCTCATCTCACATAGTACAACAACGGACGGACCTTAATCGACACGGGCAGAAAGAACCCGCTCACAAGACCTCCATGTCTTGTGGCTCCCATACACCGAGTCTGCTCGGTCTAGATTTATTACTCTACATTCCCATATCACATGATAACATAAGTAACCAAAGTTCCATTTAAAACTTGCAGGTGACAGGTAATCACCTGACTTTCATCGTTCTAAGCATAGCTAAGCATAACTAGGCATATATGAATTAAAGCTGGTAACAAGGTAGATATGGAAAAAAAGGTTGGTAATGCATCAATTAGGTTTTCACTTAACTCTTAATCACTTAATGCAGTAAAGAAAAGCAAAAGCGAAATCAATTTGTAAAACACAAGATAGGTTTAAATGCATCCAGAGCTTGCCTTCGTTGATGGAAAAGTCTGGTTCCGGAGTCGTTCCACCGATATCAAATCCAGCCTCCACAGACGGATCAACCTCCTCAACTACTTGATTAACTACCACGTGCTCACCTTTGTTCACTACACGTAGTACAATGCCATGTTTAACATGATGCGAGATATGAGACATGATGCTTGACGATGGATGCAAAAGTAATAACTTGAATACAACTTTTCTTCGCGGTACAGTTACAAGTCAAACTAACTAATCTTTCCGTAATACTAACATCAATTGCCAAAGATCATTACCAACTAATGACCCAAGGACATCACTCAATCAAAATTTCAATCAAAACCTAAATCATTAAAGGTTACTATTTGCTTTTATGAATTAATTATTTAATTAAGAATTATGAAATAAATCAACTTGTTCCAATTGACCTCAAAATTTTTGTAAATGTTCATCACATGATAACTAAGTGGAAAAACAATTTTTCATAATTTTTGGATAAATAAATAAGCCTAGAAAAATCATTGAAACTCATTTATTAATTAACTGAGCAATTTTTATTACATTCAGAAATTACTAAAAAACAACATTTCATATGTTTCCTCAACAATATATATCACAAAGAAGTCACACAAAACTTTTCATAATTTTTTGAGCTCTAAATAAATCTACACAAAAATAACAAAAATATACACTATTCATTCATTTCTAAAAATAGAAAAATTCCATTTTGAACTACACAGTCACTGACAAGGTGACCCCACATGTCATCTTCAACCTCCGGCGTTTGACTATGGCGACTACGGCGCTGACCGATGCTTCCTCGCCAACGGTGAGTCCAATGGCGATGGCTAAGGTACCAAAACGTTCACCATGACTAGGCGCATCGATTTGTGGCACTACGGAGATTAATTACGACACGAAACAAGCCTGACGCCGGCCATGGCGGATGCGGTGGCACGGCTGCGCTACATCGGCGACAGGGGCTCGGTAGCAGTTAAACAAAGGGTCCAGAAAGGTTTAGCATCTCACCACGAACACGCTCGAGTAGGAATTAAGGCCGGAGCAACAACGGCGAAGCGGGGCGGCGTTCACGGCGGCGAAAACAACAACGACGGCGGTGAACCGGTGATTGTGATGGACAAATTGACCAAGCACTGAGGTATTAAGCACCACAGCATCAAGACGAAGCTGTAGGTACACTGAGCAAGAGCCAAGACTCACCGGAGAGCGCTGGTCGCGGTGAAACGGGATCACCGATGACTCTGCTGGCCGTGAGGAAGAAAGGTGGCTAGAACTGGCTTGGCTGCAATAGTGGAGCACTACGGCGACAATGCAGGCTCGCCGGAGTAGCGGCGGTGGCGTCGGGAAAACAGAGAAAGAGGAAGGAAGAACGGCGACGACGTCTGAGCTTTATAGGGCGGCCAAGGAAGCAAGAGGAAGACACGTCGTGGCCGTCTCCACAGCAGCGCAAAGCCAAGGGCGGCCACAGTCGCGCCTGGAACGCCGAAGAAGGAACGCCGGCGGTGTAGCTTAAGCGGCGAACACTGTTCCACTTAATTACAGAATTGCCATTCGTCTAAATTTCCAAATTACTCCCAAATTTGTGTAACAACTCAAAAATCTCCAAAAACAAAAATTGTTCAAAATTCAAAGTTCTACAACTTTGCTTTTATAACCATACCCAAATTTGGTCTACATTTTGAAATGCAAATTTGAATTCAAAAGGGAACACTTTAAGTACATTTCGCCTTTTCAAATTACTTCAAATTTTTCTAAACAACTTTGAAAACTCCAAAAACAAACTTTGTACCACTCAACAAGCTCTACATTTTTGCTTTAAGGCTCAACCCAAAATGTACTTTGTTTTTGAAATGGGTTTTTTGGGTCAAAACAAATCGCTGGAAATCAGGGTTTTCGAAACTTCAAATCCAAACCAAAGTTTGAACTCAATTCAAACCATACAAAGCAACACTCATAACATAAATGTAAACTTGTTTTAGTGAATGCATATCAAAGTTTGCAATATGACCATATGCTTTGCAATGCATATGATGACATGGCAGTTTTAGTATTTAAACACCCGAGGTGTTACAGCTTGCAGTGGGATTCCCAGGCAGAGTGAAAGAGAAAGGGGGTGGCTACGGGGTCTTCTAGCCACCCCCATACTCAGAAGGTACAGCTTGTTCGATGGGTGCCCTATCAATCATCAGGCGAGCATTCGTTTTGGCAGCCCCAGCATACTTCTCAGACTTCTACCACGCAGTACCATGCACCCACTCAGCAGGTGCAATCCTAGCAGCCTTAGGGACAGCAGGTCCCACCTCGTCTGGGACAAGGAAACAAGCTTGGTGCTTGCTTCAAATGCAGTAAGGATGGCCACTATGCCCGAGAGTATCCTTAGAACCAGCCAGTCTAGTCTACTGAACCATCGGCTAACTCCAGGCTTATCAAGAGGACAGTGATCAAGAAGAAAGTGCGAACCAGCCGATCCGGACAGGTGAATTTCATGGATGCTGAGTAGATATTGCAGCAGGAACCGGTGATGGCTGGTATGTTCACCATTGATTCTCATCCAGCTTATGTGTTATTTGATTCTGGTGCATCACATTCATTTATGAGCATGGTATTTGTAGACCGGCACAATATACCACTTATGGCTATACCGTATGCCTATGGGATCCGTACTCTGGGTGCGCAGATGTGCATCAATACTCGGACGGACACAGTAAGCTTGCTATTAGCCACTCATACTTACCACCTCCAATTCATGGTACTATATGGCCAAGGCATTGATGCTATTCTTGGAATCAACTGGTTGCGGGTGTATGGCATAGTCTTGGACCTGAAGCAAAGAATTATTGAGTTACGGCTTCCTTCTTCTCAGGATAGAATGTCTCTTTTGGTACCCTCAGATCTAGTCTTACCTGTTGCTGCTCATGCTGAAGCTTCTCCTGATCTTGCCTCTATTCCGGTAGTATGTGAGTTCCTAGACGTTTTTCCTAAAGATCTACCTGGGTTGCCACCGGACAGAGAGGTGGAATTCTCCATTGAGCTAGAGCCTGATACTGCTCCTATCTCCCGATGCCCGTACCGCATGGCTCCAAAGGAGTTGGCTGAAATGAAGAAGCAGTTGGAAGAATTGATGGAAAAAGGCTTCATCTATCCTTGCTCTTCATCATGGGGTTGTCTAGCTATTTTTGTGAAGAAGAAGGATGGCACTCTACGGATGTGTGTGGATTACCACCCTCTTAATGCGGTAACAATTAAGAACAAGTATCCTTTGACCCACATAGATACTTTGCTCGATCAGCTAGCTGGTGCCAAGGTGTTCTCCAAGATTGACCTTCGTTCAGGCTATCATCATATCAAGATTAGACTGCAAGACATAACAAAGATAGCTTTTTCTAATAGGTACGGGCAGTATGAGTACCTAGTAATGTCTTTTGGTCTCACCAACACTCCTGCCTTCTTCATGTACCTGATGAATTCAGTCTTTATGCTAGAGCTAGACAAGTTTGTTGTGGTATTCGTTGATGATATCCTGATATATTCCAAGAATGATGAAGAGCATGCCCAACACCTTCGAATAGTACTGGCTCGATTGAGGGAACACAAGTTGTATGCTAAATTCGGCAAGTGTGAGTTCTGGTTAGATCGAGTGTAGTTCTTGGGGCATGCGTTGACACCTGACGGCATTTCTGTAGATCCCAACAAGGTGCAAGATGTGTTGAATTGGAAGTGTCCCAAGTCTATGCATCAGATTCATCAGTTCCTTGGTCTAGCTAGGTACTATCGGTGTTTTATTCCGGATTTTTCCAAGATAGTTCAGCCAATGACCAAGCTGCTCCAAAAAGAAGCCAAGTTTGACTGGAGCCCAGCCTGTGAAGAAGCCTTCCAAGCTCTGAAGACATTTCTGACCACTGCTCCTGTGTTGGCCCAAACAGATATTGACAGACCCTTCGATGTATATTGTGATGCCTCAAAGACAGGGTTGGGATGTGTGCTTATGCAAGATGGGCGTGTGATAGCTTATGCTTCGCGCCAACTAAAAAAGCACGAGGTAAATTACCCCACTCATGATTTAGAGCCGGCTGCTGTGGTCCACGCTCTAAAGATTTGGAGGCACTGTCTGTTGGGCAACAAAGTGCATATCTTTACAGATCATAAGAGCCTCAAATATATTTTCACTCAGTCTGAGTTGAATATGAGGCAAAGGAGGTGGTTAGAATTGATCAAGGATAATAACTTGGAAGTACATTATCACCTAGGAAAGGCCAATGTGGTGGCTGATGCCTTGAGCCAAAAGTCATATGCGGTTGAAAAATACCTTTGTCTCTCAACCATGCAGAGGTGTTGGCTCACATTGCCTTGACCTTAGAATTGCTGGAGCAGATTATTCTTGAGCAGAGGCAAGACCCTGAAGAAATTCCTCATATCAAGAAATTGATTGTCGAAGGGCGTGGCCCTCACTTTAGTATTGATGAGCATGATGTAGTGTGATACAAGGATAGATTAGTGGTTCCATCAAATGATGAGCTAAAAAGGAAGATTTTGAATGAAGCTCACCATTCAAAGCTGTCTATCCATCCTGGCAGCAACAAGATGTATCATGATCTACGCCACTTGTACTAGTGGTCCAACATGAAGCAGGATATCACCCAGTACGTCGCGGAGTGCGACACTAGTGGGGGAGTTAAAGCAGATCATATGCGTACTCTAGGATATTTGCAGCCCTTGCCCATTCCTGTTTGGAAATGGGAAGATATCTTCATGGACTTTTTGGTGGGTTTGCCCTACACATCCAAGGGCTATGATTCTATTTGGGTCATTGTGGACCGTCTAACTAAGTCTGCTCATTTTATCTCGGAGGACACCAGATATGTAGCCAAGAAGTATGCTTAGATATATTTTGACCAAATTGTGACCCTACACGGAGTTCCCCTTACTATCATCTCTGATAGAGGGTCAGTTTTTGTCTCTCGTTTCTAGGACCAGCTGCAGTAATGTCTTGGCAATCATCTCCTCAGAAGCTCAGCATATCATCCACAAACTGATGGCCAAATAGAAAGGGTGAACCAGGTGCTCAAGGACATGTTGAGAGCTTGTGCCATTTCTTTCCCTAAAAAGTCGGATAAATGCCTGAAGTTCACTGAGTTTTCTTACAACAACAGCTATCAGGAGAGCATTCGTATGGCACCATTTGAAGCTCTATATGAAAAGAAATGTAGGACGCCACTTAACTGGGTTGAAGTGGGAGACCGTGGATATTTTGGGCCTGATTTCATCAAAGAGGCTCGAGAGCAAGTCATCATTATTCAGAGTCACTTGAAGGCAGCTTAGAGCCAATAGAAAGCTTATACAGACAAGCAAAGAAGGCCCTTACAGTTTGCAGAAGGGGATTATGTGTATCTTAAGGTGTCTCCCATGAGAGGGGTGCATTGGTTTGATGTCCGTGGCAAGCTAGCCCCTCGATATGTGGGTCCTTATAAGGTGTTGGAGCAGTGTGGCCCAGTTGCTTATCGTCTCTTGCTTGTCAATATTTTATCTGCGGTACACAATGTGTTTTATGTATCACAATTGAAGAGATGTTCGTGGGTTCCTGATGAAGTTGTGGAAATTGAAGGGCTTCCCCTCCAGCCGGATTTGACTTATATTGAGCTCCCTGTCAAAATCCTGGACGAGAAAGAAAGAGTGACAAGGAATAGTGTGGTAAAGTTCTACAAGGTGCAGTGGCAAAACCATTCAGAGGATGAAGCATGTGGGAACAAGAGAGCTATATATTGAAGCATTACCCCCACCTTCTCTCTAGTTCTGATGAGTAGTTGTTACATTGAAATGTACTTCCTATCTCCTTTCCCATACTAGGCACATGAAATCTCGGGTCGAGATTTTGTTTTAGGGGGTAGATTTGTAACACCCTCGGTGTTACACTGTACAATTTTTGCTAAAACATTGCATATGCATCATGTTTATATGATAGTGTATGAATTATAGAGTGTAAATCAATTTCTGTGGCTCGAAACGTTCATCGGAAACGCGAAACGAATGTTATGTTTCATGTCGCGTTGTATCACTTAGGGTGCTAAATGAATTTTTATTGAACGGAAATGCTATAGAACGTGTATGCGGCACTTTAATAAAGTTAGTAGTACTAGCTTCATAGGCGACGATGAAATACTTGAGGTCGAGAATGGGATTCGCTAGCTAGCATACTTGATAGCTTAGAAATCAAATTCAATGCGAATCCGAACGAAAACTTAGTCATTTTCTTAAGTTAGAAAATGGATTGACGAAGCGAAGTTTGGGAATTTTTATAGGAGGATCGGGTTAAGTGGTGGCATGGGTTTAGGGTTTGTTTTAGTAGCTTGACATGCCATCTTGAGTGTAAAATAGTTGGTTTAGCGATCGAAGCCTTGAGGTGAGTTTTTGGGACGCTTTAAAAAGCATGCACGACACGGTTTCTGCATCTGGGCGTGGTCAACATGCTCGGCCCATGGCGCTGCCGTGCCGGCCACCGACGCGCACGCGCTCGCACGCCGTATATGCGCCACCGCACTGGCCAGGCCTACCATTGGCTCCACGCTACGGGCCACTGTCACCCATTGCCACACCGTGGCTCACGCTCACGCTGGCACACGCATGCGCCCAGCCACGCGGACCCGCACTGCCGTCGCTGTGCACTGGCCACTCGGCCACCACCGCCATCGCCTTGGGTCCACTGCTCTGGCCAGCCTGCTGTAGCCACTTCACCATGTCGCTGACCCCACCATCGTGCCACTACGCTGCTACTGGCCTTGGCCGTTTGCACGAAATCACCACGTGTGCTCTGCCATGCCATCGCGTTGGCCTGCCGCCCTGCCGCCTCGCGCTCGTTTGTGCGATGCCATGAGCGCGTGGCCACATTTGGCATTGCTCGCACGTTGCTTTGCCTTGTCTGCCTTGCTGTCACATCGGCACTCGATGATGCTGTGCTACTATCTCCTCCGACCGGTGCCATGCCACTGCGATGCGCATAGCCAAGCCGCCATCGTTACTTTGTAAATTGTGGCCGTGCGGCCCACCGTCCTGAACATGTTGGCCATTTCCCCCTCGCCTGTAGCCGTACATGATTGAGCACCGAAGTGACAGCCACGTCCCACCATAGCAGCGACGAGCCACGCCATGCCTGTCTCCCTTGTTCTCTAGCGCCGTGGTCGCCATACCCGCTTCTCTAAATTCGCCGCAGTGGAGCCAACGTAATCCAAGTAACCCCGTCCTCGGCTCCGTTGAGTAGCCAGCCGCCCACCCGACCCCACCTTGCATCGAGCCTCGCCGCACCGTGCTCCAATTTGGAGCTGCCATTCTGCCAGGTCAATAAGACCGTGTTGATCTCTGTCGAAGGCAAATGCCCTATCCAGTGCAGCTCATGTCAATTCCTTGCACCTCTAGCTTCGCCTCCACCTACTAATCACCCTGCGCACCTTTGTCGAATCGCTACCACCGCCTGGCCTCCCCTGACGCCACCTTGCTGCCATAGTGCACCACCGCACCGTCCGTGCGCACGCGGCCAGCTCAGCTCGGTCAATCCACCACGTCTGGTAGGTTCGGGGTGAGTCGTTGATGTCCACCCTTGAGCTCGTTCATGTTGTCTGTGCCTTGGCTCATGGGAATGTGGCCGCTATTGTAGGGAGGAGTCCGCCGTCGTGGAGGGAGCTCGGGACAGCATCTCCGTTCACCACGTCGCCGCCCATCGCTTCGGGTTTACGCCTAGGTAAGCGTCGGCTCACATTTAGGGGCGGGGAGGGGCCGGTCTGGCCGACGTAACCGCTCTGTGCCAGTGTCGCCATGTCGGGGCACACGCACGGGTGCCGAGGGTGTCACCGTTGCGAAGACAGCTTGTTCCGAGGGTTTATCTGCGAAGTAGCTGACTATAGGAATAGTGCCATCGGTCTTAGTGTGATTCATCGGTAGGTCAGGGTCATTTTCGTAAAACAGCCGAAGCGCGCGGGCCTCCCCGTCATGGGCCGCCGTCGCGCGGATGGGCCACGCCCGTGTTGGGCCACGTCGGTGCACCGTGTGCGCACACGCGTTAGCGCCAGACTGGGCCGAGCCGTTCACGCTTGGGCCGCCCGGTGGAATGCGTTTTTCAATTTCCAGTAAATTAGCAAATGCTTATTCAAGTTAGTTTTGAGCTGAACTTTGAAAAATAATAGTAAATTCTACAGATGTCCAAAAATAGTGAAACAAAATTTGTTAGGTTCACAAAAATGCTATCTATCTGTTAGTGTAGTTAGTTTATAGTTAGCTATGATCATGATAGGGTCATAAATTCAAATTAGAGAGCTTAGTATTTTGTAGATTAATATTTATAGGAATTATTGTGGCAAATGGATGATAGATTTAGTCATAAAGTTTTTATAGTAGGTTCATTAGATTATTATGTACTTACTATAAATTTTGTAGCACTAGAGTAGGTTGATAAATAGAATAGTTAGTACCCTTGTTTTATCATATATAGAATAAATCGATATTAGGAGTAAGAATACCTTTAGTTGCTAAGATAATATATGTCATGCTTCATACTTGTTAGTGGTAACAGTAGGTAACTTAGCACCTTAGTTGGTAGGACTAGCTTAGTAACTTGATAGATGTATTTTATTTTAAGAGCTGCTGTTGCCATATTACTAAGTGTTGCATCATCATTTCATGCATGTAGATCATAAGTTGGTAGAGTTCATGCCTGTGGACGAACAGGATTACGAAGAGGTCATTGAGGACTACGAGGAGGAGATCCTTGTGCAGGAGGGAGCCCCAGAGCATTTTGGTGCTGACTTTGCTGACCCACCGCCCGCCCAAGGCAAGCCCCTGTGCATAATCCTTATTTTAAATGTTCACTAATTATATATGACGTGCATTTATGTTACAGGCATTTTATGGAAACTACATGCATAAATATATCTACCTATGAGTCCTACTAGTATAGGTCGAGTAGCTGTTATGTTCAGGAATTCGGTAGCGTGAGTAACCTGTTGTTACTCACAATAGGTGATAATTATGATTACTCATGATAAAATGGTGGAAAGTAAAAGTGGTGACCGGGCAGGGATATGGTTTGGGTACTGGTGGGTGTAAGAGGTTGTGTCCTGTGGCCAACAGGGCATAGCTTGGTTACACTTTTTTCCTGTCTGTGTCGGTTAAGGACCGGTCGTTGCATAAGGCTCTGGGCAAGTCATAGATCTATTATCCCGAGCACATACTTGGGTATGGGCACATGGAAGACTTGTTGCTCTCTTGTCGTGGGTTCTAGCTCTTTTTGAACTGACTGAATGGAGGCGGGGATGGTGGAGGTCCTTGCACCGCACTAAGTCCGGGACTTAGGAGCGGGGGCTTGGAGTCCAAGTTTGGACGGGGACCTAGGCCCCATGACAGGAGGGTGATGGGTTGGTCCTGCTTGTGCCTGGGGTACAAGCGGAGCGTGTGTTTTCAGGGTACCCAGCTGGGGGCATTGATTCATGAATCACTGGTGTTCCGGTACGTCTTGTCTACGGTTTAGCATCGTAGTAAGAATTGAAAGATGAAAGGTGATGAAATGGAACTGATTGCTCAACTCTTGCTTAAAAGTAGAACAGGTGCTTACATAGATTGGCTAGATAATAAATTAATATGGCTATTAATAATAACATAAATAAGGACTCACTATTAGTATTGCTTTCTACAAAAAGGAAACCAGCAAACCATAAAGCTTATCATATTCCTTGGAGTCAGGAAATTATTCCAACTAGTCAGATAAGTCTTGCGAGTACATTGTGTACTCAGGGTTTATTGACCCCTATTGCAGGTAATGCTTGAAGAGTACCATTGTGTGGAGGATTCTTCTGGTGGGCACAGACGGATCCTCGTTCCTTATCGCTAGATGTTTACTTTTAATTCCGCTATTTAATATTCCGCACTCTGACTTTGGAAATGTAATAATATAATTTTTATGAACTCTGGATGTATGAAATGGATTAAGTATTGTAACTCGTTCTCATTATTGGATCCTTGGGGAAAAATGTGGATCTTTCGGGTTCTCCCTTGGGGTGTGCCCGATGGATACCTCCCTCTGTAGCTTGCTTTCGGGGTGCTTAGTGTCTGGTGGAAGACGAGCGCCTTCGTAAGTGTGCTATTTCAGGCGGTTCTGCCATAGGCCGGAAGCTTGATAGTGAAGACGGCGGAGAGCGGTCCTAGAGAGGCTTGCCGGAAGCCACACCGGAGACCCACTTACGCGTGGGGAAGACCCGGGGCTATCCACGGAGTTACTCGACCAGGAGCTTGGCCCTTGCGAGGGATTCCTTACGAGGGGCTCCAACGAGGACTAGGAGAAAGCTTGAGCGCTTCTCGATACCTCGGTAAAAATACCAGAGTCATCGACAGGAGTTTGCACCTCTACCTCATCTTTACCTTCCGCATTTACATTGCTACCTTGGTTGTGTGCTTTACTTCCCTAGCTTAGTTGATAGGCTAATTGATAGGATTGGAACCTAGGTTGCATAACTCTTTTGCAGTAGAGATAGCAACACAACTAGCAAAACCGTGGTTGCATATTTAGATAGATTACTTTCATGCATAGGTTTTGACTAGGTGAAATTAGAGGCCTTAGTTAGAAGTAGAATTTTAAGTTGCCTAATTCACCACCCTCTTAGGCGTCACGGTCCCTTACAATGACCAAGGAGAGCAACAGCAATGGCTAGAATGTATTAAGAACTCATATGCCGTTGCTAAAGCATGGATGGACAAGGACGAAGCCTTATGGGTAGAATCCAAACTTGATTTAGATCCAAACGCTGAGCTTAAATCAATCTCCTTAATATACATGACTCATCCAAGTTTAGAGGAGACTTTAGATAAGATCAACCTAAGAGTTACCAATCCATGGGAAATCTTGGACAATAAAACATCCATTGAATGTCATAGGCATGGAATGATGGAGACATTATTTTCGCATATGGATATTCATGAAGAAACACCCTTGGAGCTTGAAAAGGAAGATGACATAAACGAGCATGGAAGTTATTTCATGAACACCTCATCAAATTCATGCTCACATGAGAAATCTCCTGAATCAATTGGTCTCTCCAACATTGCCACGCACGAGATCTTCAACCTACTCATACTCCCTGTTCATAAAATTTTTGAAAGGGTGGTTGTAGATGTATATGTTTATCATAAATATTACAAATCTTATTGGCATAAATCTTGAGATAAGGCACCCAAAGGCTGGTGTTGGAGGGAAAAGCACTTCACCAGTTCAACACACAATTCGAAGGTTTTCCAAGGATGAACTTCTGTCCTAAAACAAGCACTTTTGGGAGATAACATGGGCCTTCACCTTTCACTAGAATGCTCTTGTGAAATGAGCATAGAAATATAATTATGAAAATATTCCTTCGGGTATTTTTGTCACTAACCATTCTAGGTTTTAAGCAAAAAGAATGATGGGTGACGACGCAAGGTATGTCCAACCAATTAACATTGAATCACATTCATACATGAGAGTTCTATCATCCAAACTTGATTTGGCTACAAAATTCAAGCTAGGGATGGACTTCTCTAAAAAATGCTATGCCATGTTGCTAATTCATCTGGGTTGCCTCTACCTTTCAGTCATGCTCAATAACAATCATGTTCTTTCATCTCCAATTGAATAAATCTCTATAATGCTTTCATGCTATCTTTGCCTGCGATAGTAAGTTTTGGTTTAGAAGTGCTGCACATAGTTCCATGGGCATTTAAATTAAGCATGGTGCTTAGATTAAATAGCCTCCCTTAGTCAAATTAGACATGGAGTCTAGTTTGGTTGTTGAACTAAAAATTACTTGTGTAGACACTGGATATTTTGTTGGACTAACCCCTATAGGAAACTCTCAAATCTAATTTGGGTAAGTCAAGAGATGAATTCATATCGGAGATGAATCAAGTTAAGGAAGGGGACGAACAAATCGATAGGTTATGAGCAACATCATAGACAACATAGCATTGAGTCTTCCTAAGACTCAAGCTAGGATGTTAATGAGAAGCAGGATGCAATCCACCTCGTATTAGGCAGAATATGTCTGTTTTCATTATCTTCAAAAGGACCAGCTTGCACGTTAGCAACAAGGACCAAGATGTCAAGATCGAAGAGCAAAAAGATGGCATGACAAAAGGATGAGAAAGAAAGGATGAAATCTAGGAAACAATAAATCCTTGAACAACCCAAGCCGCAAGGCTAGCCGAACAAGAAAAACTTCAAGCAAAAACGGAAGGACCATCACAAGTCATCAACTCTTGGTCACATTGTATCATCACACTCCAAGGACAAAGGTAACATCCTAAAGTAAATAGTCATTATTTAAAAAAAAGTTTTTCCTTGATTCTGATAGGCACATAAATAATAAACAAACATGTTTGGGTTACAACTCCATTACTTGATCCAATCTGACTAACTCAACATGTTCTTTAAACTTGTTCCTAGCACCACTTTCTTGATCTCATAGTTTTAACCAAATGAGCTAAAACATTGCACATCTTATCTCTGGAAGATGATAGTCATAATCATGTAAAGATTGAAACATTATTCACAGATAGACAATCCTTCCAAGGGTTAAGAAACTCAACCCTTTTGGCCAAATGTACTTAAATGCTACATTTATGCTCAACCTTCTGATTTTATCACCCATGTTATAGTTGAATAAACACATAACATCAACTTCATCATGTTCAATGTGCCTAAAAATAGAGAAGATTAAATAAAATTTTGGTTCTGTTGGTGTTTTCTCACCAATAGAGCCCATGCACTTGATCTCTACCTTGTCTTTATGAGCAGGACACACTTCAAACAAAGTATGGGAGAGTCAGTTGATTCCCCAAATCTCTATAAGTGAAACTTCTAAACCTGTCAAATCAAAGTCAAAACTCAAAACCAAGACGGGTTTGGCGAAAGAAGGTGACATCATCATTACGGGCGTCATCACAAGAATCCTAGTCTTAAGAGTAAACCAAGGTACTTGATCAATGAACTTCACAAAGAGAAGTCCAGTTCAAAGAACTTACAACACCAAACCCTCACCGAAAGAGCTAGCCTAGAGGAAAAGCACTCCTGTGTATCTAGGTAAGTATTCTTTCCCTTTTGTTTTAGTTTTAGTTTCTTTTAAATAGTAAAAAATAATGAATGAAAAATAAAATAAAAATTTATCGTTGCATTAGTCATTTATAGTAATAATGTGGATCTAGTAAAATTGAAAACAAAATAAAAAAAAGTGTGTCTAATTTGCTTTAATTTGTTTTTAAGAGTTGAATAAAATAAAGAGGACTCAGAATAATCTCTTAAACGGAAATGATAAATAGTTGCTCTGTTGTAATTCCTTTCAAGTACCTACTTTTCAGCTTTGAATTCTTTCGAGTTTTGGATAAGATTATTTTGATATAAGGATTTATTCTGAACTGGAAACTCGTGGGTAGCAAATGCTTGATCTAAGTCTAGATAATTGATGTACATGATATGAGAAGGTCTGAACTATTGTTTATCTTGTTCCAAGTGATATTAAAGTTCTAGAGAATTATCTTTTAAAAAACACAAAAATGCTACATGATGAGTTCCTGTATGACAAAGCTTGAATTCACACCAGAGCCCTACATGTTATTTAGGCTAGGAAAACTTCCACATATATGCTGCTTGCTTTTGCATTGAGTTTTGTCAAGCTTTATTGACCCTTATGAGAGGTTTGTCATGATCTTAAAATCAAGATCACATACACACCATATATATCTGCTACACCTACACTAGGAGTACGCAAAAACATGCATTCCATCTAGATCCACCCAAGAATGTTCTACTCCTACACTGGGAGCGAACACAAAAACTTGTTTGATAGGTTTTTCATTCACCAAATAAATGCTCCAAAATTCTTGTTGCTATCTCTCAAAAGTTTTGTTGCAGAGAAGAGGCATGGGCTATGCAAAAGTTATTCATAAAAAAAAGAAAAAAAGAAAAAAAAAGTTGAGAAAAAATGGACACAAAAGTGTCCGGGATATTTAAAACAATGGGTACTTAGATGTCTACCTAAAAAAAGAGAGATGAATAAGATAGCCCCTGTTCTCTCACAAAAATATTTCCAAGTTTCAAAAGAGAGATATGTTTTTAAGGAGCATAGTAGAATTAGGTTAGCCACCACATATATCCACCTCATATATCCATACACATGCATATCTTGATTTGATTGTATGACTCAACTCTCTTTAAATCCGAGGTTTGACTTGATAATATATGCATTGCAAGTATGCTCTAACTTTCTCCCTACCTATGAACTCCATATAAGCCTTAGTGGTAGGAAGAGAAAAAGGCATAACATCTTTATTGCCTTGGTGAGGATCCACAAGTACAATATATATTGAGAGACTTGAGAATGTCATATAAAGGAATCTCTAAGTTTTTTTTTGAAAACTTATAAAAACTCTAGAACAATGGAGGAACAATGAACTTGAGACATAGTGCTTAACTTGATCGTTCTATCTTTCAATTCTCAAGACCCAAGTGAAGGCTAAGAAGCCCCATGGTTGAAGGTAATATGTGTAAGTTTGAAAGTCAGATCAGTTTATTCTAATCTAGAGGAGAATTCTTGATTGAACACATGTGTACTTTTGAGGAATGAAAGCATGTAACACCCTAAAATTTGCTTCTCTTGAAATAGAGCTAAAATGATTTAATTTTATATTTTTATGCTCATGAAAACATGGGGAAATAATAAATTTTCATTAGATTAAAATTTATCTTAAGGTAGAAACATGTTTGTTGCATTCATGCTGGTCGCACCTTGTGTTTCTATGTGCAAAATGTGTGTATTTTTAAAATAGGTTTAGGAGACGAATATCTATCTCTAGAAATTTTCTAGCTTCTTTCTGGAATTTAATTCCTACCTCTTTCACCTTAATCTTTATGTTCCAAGTTTCCAACAATCTTTTCATGAGCTTCAAATACTTTATTTGGGTTCATCATGTTCCAAAGTGCCTCTGGGAATTTCCTCCAAATTTTCGGAGGTCTCGGAGTATTTTCGTGGCTTAAATATCAATTCACGACTTTTCTAGAATTATTTTATTCGCAAAATTAATTAATTCCAAAAATAAATAATATATCTCATTTTTCAACCAACTCTCAAAGCCCATGTGTAATAATCCTAATAAATCTCAAAGGCCCATGCATTTATTTACTAATGGGTTTTAGTGATTATTTAGGTCCATTAGTAAATATGGAGGGTGCAACATCAATTAGTACCATATTGCTAGTTGATGTAGATGTGGAGAGTTTTTCTCCCTATAAATATGTACCAACCCATTGGGCAAAGCACACCAAAACTATCATAAGGAGAGCCCCTAGTTTGGGAAATCCCTCGTGTAGTAAATTAGATTTTTCTCCTCCTCTCGCCGTCGCCGTCGCCGCCACGCTGCCCGACGCCGTAGACCCACCGTCGACCATAAGAAGGCCCTAGGTGCGTTCGCCGTCTTCTCCTCTTGTTCCCTGTGCTCTCGGGTCATCAAACTATGGCCTCTAGCGCCCAAACTGAGCGCTCCGGGGAGCTTCTCGCCGCCGGTAATGTAGATCCGCCGCTCCGATTTTCTTCTCCGGCCGGTGACTCTCTCTCCCCCTCCTTTCTAATCTGGGCCATCCAGATTCAATCCAACGGTCCAAGATCGCCCGTACCCCTTCGCCAGGTTTATTTGCAAAAGAGCCCCTACAAATTCGCGTAATATAACCCGCAGTCCATGGTGCACTTCTAGAATACGTTTTCCTATTCCGAAAGCTTAGTTTCTTTCTAGTAGATTCAGAATATATTTTATCTTTCAGAAAGCGTAAAATCCCTCTGTTTGATTTAGAATATGTTTTCTTTTGAAACGTAGTTTCTTGGTTAGATCCAAAATACACTTTCATCTATTTACAGTTTTGCCACTAGTCTTATTTAGGCCATAAAATCTTTGTTTTAATTCTGTTTTGATCCATTCAAGTTGCGTTAGATTCGTAGTTGAGTAATCTACATGTTCATCCTATTGTTCAATATATTTTCAACTTTTGAAATTCGAGGTTAGATTTGATCTATTATTTTATTAAAGGAAACCTTGTTTAATTCATAACTTTTTCGTTATAGCTCCGTTTAGAGTGCTTTTCGTGTTTGTGTGTTTGTAGCGAGACGTAGATTCGTTTTACAAACTTTTCATCTTGATTTTATGTTTGGTGTACTGTTCTAATTTAGATCTATTGTTTGCTTCATGTATGATTGCATGGATGCTTGTGTGGTACTTTATGATCATATCCAGTCGGTGAGCTTTGCGTTGGTGATATAAAAGAAGTTGGTGATCCAGAAGAAGTCCTTTGGAGGTTACAATTCAATAGAAGAAGGATTTGAGTTTAAGGCAAGTATAGCATGGGATCTTCCTTGTTGTCCTATTCACCTTAATATCATTTTAATCATATGCATGTGTCTACCTTGACAACGTTAGTAATTTTTCTAGCTATTTGATATCCTGGATTCCTTGATTCCTATGGGTTATTGCATTGGGTAGTATGATGCTAGTGGTCAACTAAAGCCATGATCTTATAACTTGACTAATGGTATATGCAATAAACATTAAAAGATGTTTTTTTAGCAACATGGAACAAAGGGGCAAGAGCATTGGGTTATTTTATGTTGCTCTAGATTTCTCTCCCTAAGGACTTATCTACAAGCGAACATCCGGGACTTACAGTACAGCTGTGAGGGCTACATGGCTCTGGCTTTAGCTCAGTATGAGGACCTTTCTAGCTTGTTAGTGGTTACCTTTATGGCACAAGAGGGGCTCCGACAGGTATGATCTCGGCCTACTAAGAGGGTGCACTTTGGTTTTTTGGTATTTTGTTAGTCACTCCTTGGAGGGGGTTCATGCTTATTGATGGGGAAACCTTAGCGGCCCTAACTTGTTAGACGTGCCTTTGAAAGGCTTCATAGTGAACCCTGCCGACCTTCCTTGGTAGTGGGTCAAGAGGTTGACCGCCTTGGGCGAAAGGGTAAATCACGACTCACAGTGAAAGTGTACAACCTCTGTAGAGTGTAAAATTGGTATATCAGCCATGCTCACGGTCACGAGCGGCCTTAGACCCTTATGGAATAGATGAAGAACACGGATGATACCGATGATGAAGATGCACACTAATGATTACTGTTTATGCTGTTCATTATTCATATTTACCTAATCATGTGTTTATATGGGCTTGTGAATAAACTATTGCCACCCAATTGCTCAAAGATGACTCATTAAAAGCTAATTGCAGTTAAACCAGTGTCAGCCTTTTGAACCTCATGAACCCCATGTTATATTTGTTGAGTATGACATGTACTTACGCTTGCTTTACTTTTTAAATCTTTGGAAAAATTCCGGATGGGTACCAGATTGCTAGAGTTTGGAGGAATTAGGCTGTGATTAACCAGTCAGTTGTCCCTATGGAATTGGAGTCTTCACCCAAAGATCGGAGTTGTCTTTTTCGCTCTTTGCTATCTAAGGTTATATCCTTTATACTAAGTATGTTATATATTAAGCATTGTCTATTGATATTACCTTTATTTGTAGCTATATGTGAGATTTGACTTTCTAGACTCACATATGGTGTGTATCTAGTTTTGTCCTTAAAACTGGGTGCTACAAAGCATTGTAGCAAATCATAATACATTAGTGAGTTTGGCTTTGCTCAGGGTCTAGCAAAGGTTTAAGTGTGGGGGAGCTTGTTGATGGTTGTTAACATCGATTGTAAACCATCAATATAACCTGCATATATACTTAATTCCATCACCAAACATAGGTCTAGGGGTTTAAACTAATCAATTCCATAAGTTTTGGTGAATCTGTGTTTTCAGCAGGGTTTAATCAGAAAACCGCCAAGGGGGGCCTATTCGTCAAAGGAAATCACGTAATTCCGTAGCATAACCAACGTGGGAAGACTCTAGAAGACTCCAGAAGGCAAACCACCGAAGCATAGGGCAAGTGGCTACCAGGTGGGGCCGGCCGGCCCCACCTACAGGCCGACCGGCCTATGGGCCCCACCTGTCAGCCCTTCCTTTGAATGTCGGTTCTCTACCACCTCCTAGATTGCATCTACGCCGTTTATTCAAGTTGGTTTGATCCGAGGGTCCAGAATTGATGCTCCGGCCTATATATACTAGCCCCTACCCCCTCCCTAGAGCCATCCTAAAACCTTAATTCATATTCTCCTCATCAGGATCAAAGCCAGCTATCAAGATAAGATTAGTTCTCCATAGGATCTAGTCTTGTATTAGAAATAGAGAGATAGAGTGTGAGGGAAGAGTTTGGAGGAAGTGCCGGCCTATCGGTGTTCTCTCTACGGCTTGTACTCTGGCGAAGTCAAGTTCTACTTAAGCTTGCTTCTGAGGATTCTCTAGTAATCAACTTCTAATTCAAATAAGCATCGTATTTATATTGCTCATCAGGTTCACAACTCTTTGAGTGCTTTAATCTATAGGACGCTCTAGGTTAAATTAGTAATTGTAGGTGTAAGCGTGGTGCTTAGACCAGGTTACTTGTGGACGTACCCTATATTCCGGATCGGTGGTAGCTCACGAGGGTGGCTCTTGTAGCCTCATTGAATCCTTTGTAGTCCACCTCCCATTTGTAGGCCTAGCAAGATTTAGTTACTATAGGAAACATACTCTGTCTATGTTTCCCTTAGTAATATCTCTAGTTGAACAATAGAAGACATATCTTACAGAAGTTAGGACTAGAAAACCTTTGTGATCTCCTCTATACTCCTATTATCTTAAGTCTTGTTGCTACTCCGGGTTAAGTTAGACGTAGTTAATCTCACATGTTTTCCTATGGATATGATACTTGGAATACTTTCAGGTGAAACCGTCTAGTTCCGCCGCTCCACCACGCCATTCTGCTACGGCGTGTACGGCATGGTGTGGTGGTGCACCACACCTTGATAATCGCCTAAAGACGCAATAACTCCACTGAGGTGAACTCGCCGCCGTGATCAGTCCATAGCACACGCAGCTTCTTCCCGCTCTTAGCCTCCGCGTGCGCCTTGAACCTCTTGATTGTTTCTGCTGCCTCAGTCTTGCTGGTCAGAAGCTGTAGCCACATGAACCGGCTATAGTCATCGACTAGCAAGATGAAGTACTTGTGCCTGTCGTGTGTTGCCGGCGTGATCGGCCCGCAGAGGTCACCGTGGAACAGCTCGAGGGCTTCTGCTACGTGGTACTTCGCTATCTTGAGAGAACGCGGCCTTCTTTGCTTCTGGCGGCGACAAGAGTCACATAGCTCGCCTGCGTGCTCAATGTGAGGCAGCCCAGTCACCATCTTCTCCAGCCGACCTAGTGCGTCAAAGTTGAGATGGCCATACCGGGTATGCCACAGCCATGGCTCCTCCGTGCGCCGTGGCAGCCAAGCGGATGGGCTCCTCCACCTTCAAATCAAGCAGGTACAGCCAGTTCTAGGACCTCTTCACCTAGACAAGAAGCCGCTGCTCCTGGTCCCTTATCCTGAGGACGCCATCCTTGATCAGCACCTCGTTGCCGCGCTCAACTAGCTGGCCAATGCTGATGATGCTTGAACGCAGCTGCGGGATGTAATATACATCTGTTAGCGCGTGGTGCTCGCTGTTCTGGCACCTGAAGATGATGGCGCCGCACCCTCGGATCGCCACCCTTCAGCCATCACCAAACTTTACCATGCCGGTCACATTCCCGTCAAGCTCAGAGAAGGCCACCTTGGAACCCGTCATGTGGTTGCTGGCGCCAGAGTCCAGGTACCACCGCTGCTCTGCTCACCGCGCACATGTCCGAGGTGGACTTGGATACACGGCTCGTCGAGGTTTACAGCCTTCAGAGGTTGACACCTCAACCAACCAGGACTCTTGAGTATGTAGTAGGCGTCTTTGAGCTCCTGCAGCTTGTGTAATTTCCCACGCAGAGGTTTGGGTGCCCTGAGACTCCGGGAGCCGGCGATGCCCGGACTGCACTAGAGATGCTTGATGTCGATCGCTGAATGCAGGGGACGGAGCAGAGGACCCTCTGCTTGGTCCAGTGGCCGGCCACCGATACCGCATCCGCAGCCCCAGGGACAGGATCGACGATGCTTGTAGCTTCCCATGAAACTGATGAGATAAACATGCTGCCATGTTCGTGTATCATTCCATTCAGTTTCACTTGGCACACATGAACGAAAAAGGTATAAGGCATAGGCACAAGACAAGAGAAATAAAAGACTTGCATGAGGGGGAGAGAGACTGTAACAGCCATCCAGTAAAAAAATAATTAATTTGTCTTTGGGCCTAATGGGCTTAGAGAAGGAGAAAGCAAAGGCCCAATTAGAGTCCAGTTAGGAAGGTTAAGGGGTTAGGAAACAAAAATAGAAATTCTACCGTAACCTCTCCGTCTCCCTGCTGGTCGATCCAATCTTCCCGGTTTCACGAGTGGTCGGAGACGGCGCTCTCCATCTCGTCCTCCCCGTCGCTAGGGCACGCCATCCTACAGGTGCGTGACTAGTACCGGTACATGGAGTTGCATGAGAGGTTGGCATTGTCCAATATTAAACTCTCAAATGGAGTTGCATCATGGCATATATATACATTTCATGCCATTTGCAGAACATGGAATTGCAGATTACTGATCCTCTGAGTGGTTGGTTAATGGTTGACATAAGAAAGTTGAGTACTTCAATTATTCATCGCCCCCTAACATGGTTCCTTTTCGGTTTAAATCTTGTTAATCAAATACTTGATGTTTTGGAGAATATCAATACCATGATGACGTGGTACTCTAGTCCTATGATAATGTTTGAAAGTCGCCACAATATGAACTGCACAATTTATTTGTCCGTTTACTTTCCTTTTAATTATGGACGTTCATATGGCTTTTCAAATTTAATAACTCAACACGTGTAAGATATGTGTATATTCATAGCCGCTGCTCGTTGAGTTTATCTCACCCCCTTTGTTCTCTTCTAGGTGATTAATGATGAATGCTGGCATGAACAGCGGCGGATGCAGGAAAGAAAAATTTTAGGGGGGGAGGGGGGCTGAACAACACATACCTCCGACTGCTGCTCGATTTTAAGTCTCAGCCCCACCTAGACTATAGAACGCCTAAAAAGGGGTTCCACTGCTCCGGAATGGGTAGGGGGGGCTCGAGCCCCCCCCCGTTGGATCCGCCCCTGGGCATGAAGGGGATGGGATTAGCAACACGTCTTGCACTCCTGTATCATCACATAATAATTGTAGAATTATGAAATAATAAAGATAGTAGATGTTATCTTTTGTATTTTTAGACATAATAATCCTGCATGTCTCTTCCCCTTGTATAGTTTGCTTGTTATACCACGTGTATCTTCTTATTTACATGTTTTTTTTCCGCTTGCGTTTGTCTTTTATTTAGATGTTGCCGAAAACTACGAGTTCAGCAACTTTGTAGAGTTGTGTGGTAGCATACGAGGGTTGCGTGCTACCTGGGGTGTGACAGAGACAGAGGCAAGGCTCCTGTCATTCACTAGCTGACTGCTCAGAGCCGTGTGATGACAATTCAATGGTTGATGATCCCTGATTACAAGGTAATTTGGTTGGCAAATGTTTGGCTCCAAGCATCACTCCTGTATGGCAATCAGCACTTCGAAATGCATCTTGCCACAAATCCGACCGACCTCCTTCTAGTTGAATCAGTCAGATGCATCTGGACACAGGTGTGGCCTCATTTCAGTTAAGTTGTTGAATGCATCTGGCACTAGAAGGCTCCAAAGCTGTGGAAGAAACCAAATTGGCATGAATGAAATTAGATTGTAGATTTATCTGATTTTTGGCCTTATTACACCCAAAAGCAGCATGCCAGCATACAAAACTGATTTTGATCTCATCAGTAGGCAGCAGCAATGCTATTTTCTTCCGCCTGTTCGACACCAAAGCGACACCTTAACATGTCGCAGGAGGCCATGGAAGCTTCTCATCCATCTTTGCCTCTGCCGACCACCACAGCTCCACCAGAACAGAGGATCCTCTACCAACCCAGGCGCAGAGCAGAAGCGTCTATCCAGGAAAACATTTCGACCTGTTTCACCCATCTTTTTTAAGAATATATTGTCACAATAAAATAGTATTATGTCAGTTTTTCATGGACAAAGTTTCACAAGTGTCCAGTTTTTGTTTGACATTTGAGAAAAATATTATGGTTTCTGGATTGTGTCTGCTATTTGTAAATTCAGTGATCAAAAGATATTTTTTCCACTGCCCACCTCTGAGGTTTCAATAGCCATTGAGATGTGGGAAAAGCAAAGAGCACAAAATTTGCATTGTCGCATGATTTTCAGCTGTCATGGGAGGACTGAAACCATTTACTGCCGAACTTGCTTTCCTAAGAGTGCAAACTGTTTGACTAGAAAAATCATACACAGCATCCATATTTCAGTAAATCTTCTGAGATTGAAACAACAAGGCTGGAGTATATTAAACATATTCACTTGATCGAAAACATATATACTGTTATTGTTACACAAAAAATAGAAGGCATTAATAAGGGAAAAGTGCATAAATAATCGAACAAGCATCAAATCAGCAAGTAAGCAAACATTCTGAGTATGTAAAGGGTGGGAGGCACGTGCAGAGGTATTCATTCTTTAGAATTCAGAATTGTAAATATATAAAGAGAGAATCCGAAGGATAGAATAATGGACAATATGAAGAAGTGCCCTGCATAGTAGATGAAAACAAGCGGGTTGCACTATTATGCATTATTGGATTGCAGGGGAATGAGTATATACAATTATGTTCAACGTAAACAGAGCATACTTTATGAAATGTGGTTATTACCTTGCCTAGAAGACTAGAAGTAGAGCAATCATATTTTCTCAGATCCAAGAGACATGGGAAGGCTGAAACCATTTATTGCTGAACAGGCTTTCATAAGAGTGCAGACCATTGATTAGAAAAAAAAACATACAGCAGCATCCGTATTTCAATAAATCTTCTGAGATTGAGAACTGCAAGGCAGGAGTACATTAAACATATTCACCTGATCGAGAACGTATATAGGTTATTGTTACACACAAAACAAAAGGCATTAATAAGTGCATAAATAACTGGGTCAAGCATCAAATAAGCAACAGTCTGAACATGTAAATAGCTGTATGACAGTATGAGACTACAGAGGTGGTTTCACAGGCACTTACCAGTTTGATGTATAGGGTGGAAGGCATGTGCAGAGATTATTATAATTGAAAATTGTGAATAGAGAGAGAGAATCCAGAGGACAATAATACACAATATGAAGAAATGCCCTGCACAGCAGATGGAAACAAGCGGATTACCTAGAAGAAAACATCAATTGTGGCCAAATAAACGAAACAAGAATGACGGAGGTTTATGGGGTTAGGGAGAAGCAAGGGAAATTGATGGGTGGAAGTTCCACCTCTTTGTTACCTTGGGTTTGTCAGACTTGGACTATTGGAATGATATTTATCAACTTGCGGCACTGTCTCCTTAGCTCCTCGCTTCCGCTGTAACGGACATTTAAATATCGCAGGGAGCTTGGAAGGTCATCCACCTTGGGCAGTGACTGGATTTTTGGACAGTCTATGATATCCAACTCTTGCAGTGAACTTGGGAGGCCCTCCTTGGGCAGCATCTGGATTGCTCCGCACGTCAAGATGTGTAACCTCTTGAGGTTGGGATGTCTAGGTAGCCGTTCAGGGAGGGACTGCAGGTTGTGCCGGCCACTTAATGTGATATCCTCGAGGGAGTCGACAAACAGAAGGGCCTCTTGCTCCTCTGTGAGGCTCTTCACCTTGTGATCCACACAAATACACAATTCGGTGAGCGAGGAAAAGAGCAGGCTATGACGAATGGCCGCAGCAGTGAATCCAGCCACATCATCTATTTCGAGAGCCTCTGCAGTTTTGAGGAACAGGATGGAATCTCCTGTTCGGAATCAACAAAAAAATTGGGCGTTCCTTGAACAGATAATTCGTTGAGATGGCCTTGGGCGAGGAGAGACCACAGTCCCTCGCCTCTTAAATCCCCACATCGGTATATGGATAAACTTGTGAGAGCAGTGAGGTTTGATAGAGGCAGTTGAGCCCCCCGTGCCCATCGCTCCTGAAATACTAAGGTGTTCCAGGGAGTTGGGCAAGGGGAAAGAAGAAGAGAAGGATGAAGAAGAGTATGAGGACAGGAGCTCGGGGCAATTCTCGATTTCCAGCCTTCGGAGGGAGCTTAGACCCCGGAGGCCTCCTCCTTGCCCAGTTCGTCCATCTTTGTTGCTGTCGTCATGTGGATTGGAGCCAAGGAGTCGCAGCTTTGGGCTGCCATGGATCTCCAGGTCCTGCAGTTGGGGAGGCAAAATCAATAGGCCATGTTCTGCTTCTTCTGATGCGACTATTACGTCGACATTTGCTCTTGCATCCTGCTGCTGATCCTCTTTGTAAGCTGAAGTTGTTGTTCCGGGCGTCTCTGTTGCGTGCTGTCCCCTCACATTCACAGCCAGCCCTGTTACCTTTGCACAGAACCACAGCTCCAGATCTGAGAGCTTTGGGAAGTAGACAAGTAGCTGTGTCAACTCTTTCCCACTAGGACTCCACACGCCCTCGATGGCCAGCGATTCAACTGGAAACTGGTATTTGACATGGCTGTCAGCTTCAACAAGTGGAAAGACATTACTCGGATAAGACATACGTAGGGTCCTTAGGGATGATAGCATTTGTAAGTAATGCAGTGGCAGAGATTGGCACCAGTACAGGCACAAGCCCTCCAGTCCAGTTAGATTATGAAAAGCTAGCACATCCCAAACCGTGCTATCATTTGTATCCTTATTATTTTCCCTCAATGGTCAAATAACTCTTTTCGTTTCCATAAACCAATCTATCAAGAGATGAAATTCCTTTTATTTCAATGTCGCACGGAGCTTCAGTCCAAGGAATGGGTGCAAATGACAATAGTTGTGGACATCTCTTAATCTTGAGCTCCTTCAGTCTAGGAAATAAATTGTCATTTGCATCTTTCCCTTGTTGACAACAACCGGCAGAATGTGAAAATGACAATTCCACAAGTTGAGAGCAATCCCAAATGATAAGCACTTCCAAATAAGGAAACAATTGACAGGGGGCATGTACAGCCCATGTTTTCAACCCTGACAAGTGTATAAGTTCCAGCCTTCTCAAATTTCCAAACCTCTTCTCAGGGATATTGATTGAGATTTCCTCACGGGGCACATCTACTAACCACAAATCTCCTATAGGTGGAAATGTTTTCCAGTTTACATCATCTAGACAAAGAGATTTCAGACTACCGAGTGAGAGGTTCAAACCCAGCCATAAAGGGCAAGTGCCTCCTCTGTGCCCTATAATGGATAACTTCTGAAGATCTCGACTTGGCTTAAGCCTTTCAAGAACATGTTTTCCGAGTGCAGAATCATCAGTAAACCAATTAACATTCCAACGTAGTATCAACTCATGTAGGTGGCTTTTTAGCATCAATTTTGCTTCATCTGCTTCTTCTGGTACCTGAACATTTTCAAGACTATCAATGCACAGTGACCCACAGAGCTCTTCCAAATGTCCTATCTGCCTTAATTCAAAACCTTGATCATCTTGTTTGACCATAAATCTTCGCAACTCTTGTAATGATTTTAGTTTCCCAACCTCAGTGATGCTAGAGTGTATTGTATCATCTTGAACAAGAAGATGGCGCAATTTTACAAGGTTGCTGACATCTCTTGGTAGATCTATGATGTCACAGTGTTCTGCATCTAGGACCATCATGTGATAAAATCTAGAAATTTTGTTGGGAAATCTGGCTTTATATAGAGAAGAACTTTCAGTTCGAAGGCAGCGAAGATGGAGCAGACTATAAAAGTTGCACAACAAATATTCCACATCATAGGATGCTTTTGATAGAAAAATAACACGAAGGGCCTTTGCTTCCCTAAATAAATCACCAAAAGCCTTCACAAAGCAACCGTGGTGTTTCCCAAATATCATCAAAGTTTGCAGTTTTTCAACTTTTAATCTTGTGTGCAATGTATTGATATCCTCCACACAATTTTTTTGAGTCAATCTATTGTTGACACTGGTATCATCTATGTTGATAGACAAGTGGCGGATTGATGTCGGGATTTGTAAGGAGCTCACTTGAGATTGAGTGTCTATGCTAAGGCATTCAAGTGATGAAACTTTTCGTGCTAATTCATGTAAGAGATCATGAATGATGTAACAAGTTCTTCCATCCTTTTCCCCTTCATCTTCCAAAAATCCATAATTAACCAACTCAGTCAAATGACTTAGCCCGATATCTTCAACTCTTTTACTTTCACCATGTGGTGAATAATGCAAAGCTTCTTGTCCTATCCAGAAGTTAATTAGCTCTTCTTTTTTGAATTTGTAATCTTGAGGAAATAAAGCACAGTAGGAGAAACACTGCTGAAGCTGAGAAGATAGGTAATCAAAGCTCAACTTCAGTGCAGGCATAATGTCATTCTTGCCGTTACTATGCTCCCATTCCTTACTTTCTAAGATTCGAGTCCAGTGAACCAAGTCAAGATGGGCTTTCAACAATCTACCAACAGTTTTAGCTGCAAGAGGGGAGCCCTTTAGTCTACCAGCTATCTTAAATCCAGTTTCTAGCAAGAATCTATGCTCCTTTCTAGATTGATCATCATCACCGAAGATAATTTCTAGGAAGAATTCCTCAAATTCTTTATTTTCTATACCTTGCAAATATATTGAATGATCATTCTTCTGAACCATTATTTGTGCTTGTGCTGGAAATCGAGTTGTAACTATAATTATATTACCTTGTACTTGTGATTTTTTGAATGGCACCAATAGCTGTTTCCATTCATCCTCATCACTGCAGTCCCATATATCATCTAATACAAGCAAAAGCCTCTTATTTTTCAATCTTTGCCCAATCAACTCACTAGCAGTACCATTACTACTTTCACGATCAACTTTAGGGATATATCTTTGAATCTCTTCTATCAGCTTATTCACATTAAAATTGAGTGAGACACATGTCCAAACTCTGACATCAAAATGTCCTTGCACTTCTCCATTGTTATATATATGTTGTGCAAGAGTTGTCTTTCCTATGCCCCCTGGACCAACAATTGGAATAACTGTGAGGACGCCATGACAGTGTTTACCCTTTGTGATATCATCTATGATCCACTTCATCAAAAGCTCCCTCCCATACAGTTTTGGCTCTATACTTTCAGAGATGGTGATGGGGCGATTTTGTGCAATGTTTGGGGTAGTGCTCCAGTCAGAACCTAATAGTTTAATAGCACTAGAGAACTTCTTTTCAATGAGCTGCATTTGCTCTACAATATGTTCTATTCTTCGGGAGGCATTGTCCCTATCAAATCTCAACTTTGGTGGTTCATCATGAATAGATGGCGACACATTAAGGTCCAGGTTGTGGGCGCAACCTTCGGCATGCTGGCTGGCGTCCAGCATGTCTTGGATGTGAAAGTATTCCATCTCGTCCACCACATCCTCAGTGTAATATACGAGGTCTTGAAGCATCATTAGACCGTGCTCAAGCGCTGAGTTGTGTATTACCTTGCCGAGGGTGGACTCAAGAATCGCCTTGACAGATAGCAGCTCTAGCTGGAGGGCCGTGACGCCTGGGCCAAGGTTGATGGTGGCTGCCCAGTCCTTGAGCACGTTGTCCTCCAAGGAAGCCAGCGCCTTGTGCGCCACCCAAAATGATGCATTTCGTGACCCTTGATAACAAAGCGAACCATCCACACTTTCCAAAACTGGCTCGCGTTGTGGTTGGAGTGGTGCAGCTGCTGATTTCATTATGCCTTTTGTGATCCACGCTGGTCGGTGATCCATCAAGCCGTCCTCACGCTGCACATCCGTTTCAGTACCCCTTCCTGGGCTCCAATCTATGAATAAGTATGCAAGAAACAGTTAGACTAACTGCACCTTAGCTTGTCACAGATATTAAATGCTACAGAAATATACTTCCTGTGTTTCTTTTTCTTAGGCGGCATACTATATATGTGTATGGGGATTTCGAAAGTCAAGTAATATTATATCCGCCACTTTTTTTAGAGTAAAGTTCGATTCACCCCTAAACTAGTACTGAATTTGAAAGACCACCTTAATTAAACTTCAATGTCAGATACATACATATCTTAACTTTTAAAACCGGACAAAATACCCCTTGACTATTGCAAAGTGGTTTCTTTAGTGTTTTAGCTCTCTAATTATGAACATTTTTTATTTTTCCCAATTTTTTTAGTTCTCGGATGGAGAAATGCTCTATCCCTAATTTGTAGTGCTCAACATTTGAGATCATTTAGGAGTCCAAATGTTTAATAAAAGACGACATGGTTAAAAAACTAAATACATGTGCGGCCCACATGTCACATATGTGATACATGAACTAAAACCAACATTGAAACCACTCTAAACTATTTTAGGGGTTATGATTTGTCCGGTTTTGAAAATTAAGGGGAGATGCTGTCTGGTATTTAGTTTGAGGGTGTTTTTTAAATTCGATGTCAATTTTAGCGGGGAAATCAGACTTTACTCTTTTTATTACAATACTAGATAAATGCCCTTGTATTGCACGAATTGTGAGTTATGAGGACTTTGTATTGGATGCGAATACATAGATTTTGACTTTGTAATAGAATCGGGTCGGATGCGAACGCGTGAGGTTTGAAGACTTCGTATCGGACGCGGACACATAGATTTGGTCTTCGTATCAGAACCGGGTAGAACACAACCGCGTGTCGAGTGAAGTATGAATAGTGATCTTGACATGATCACTTGAAATCGATTAAATCCATTTTATAGTGCAACACCGTGTTCACCACAGCTATCTAAGGTGAATTTGAGGGAATTGTTAGTTGCATATGTCTACTTTAGATAAACTTCTTTTATCATATTAAAATAGTTTTATTTGATTTTAGGAGATTAATTTATTTTCGCACAGAGAGAGTTTATTCCCCTCATTTGTCTGTGCATGAATATCTGCATGATCTGTGTCGTTGGGGACAGCAAAGATTTCCTGTGTATGAATATGTGCATGATCTTTTTGTTGTCATCAGCAAAGCCCTTGTCGAATTCCTCTGTTTGAATATGTGCCTGATTTGTTTCATCAGCCTGTAATCAGTTCTTTATATGATTTTCGATGTGGAAGAGTTTTTTTCCTAAATGTATTTTTTGGCCGTATATGATTTTCGATGTGGAAGAGTTTGTTTCAGAAACAACTTTTTTTCCGTATATGTCTTTTTTCGGAAACTTTTTTTGCTATATAGGATATTTTTTTCCAGACGGGAACAGGTTTTTTTACGGTGGTTTTTTTGCCGTAAATGTTTTTATTTTGGAGTCTTTTTTTGCCATATAAATGTATATTAGAAACGCAAAAAAGGGAACGGTGGTTTTTTTACGATGGTTTTTTTTGCAGCATATGTTTTTATTTCAGAAACGTTTTTTTTTGCCGTATAATAGATATGTTTTTTATTGGGGACGGGCGCGTACACGATGCACCTCTATGGACGAAACCTCGTCGCGTTTTTTAAGTGGTAATAGATACTATCAATACTATGCTAAAATAAATTAAACCCATAGGCAAAAAACAAACGATTGGTATTTTCAAATCCTATCATATAAAGGAAGTAAGAGTACCATAATATTATTTAAGTCATAATTACCACTACATTTTCTATCGAGACGTTATAATTTGCATACACAAATTAAAATTAAAATATCCAAATTACACCGTAGTAGTAATTAAAAGATATGCTAATTAATGATGAGAAGGGATGGGTGGATAATAGCAGGATTGCTTAAATTTTAGACAAATTTTAAATGCTAAAATTATGTACATTTATGAATGGAGGGGGTATTACGCTTGTTTCTAGGAGGTACTTGATGTGGTTTCACTTTTAAAGGAAATTGCGTTGATACACGTACATAGAATTTTAAATAATATGAAGGATAGAGATGAACATGAGAGAAATATGCAGTTGTTTTACAATTGAACTTAAGAGACAACCCATTGTATGGCTTGCCTACTAAGTCATCTTCATATTATGTGTTGTATGATGATTCAAATTCTACTTGGACTGGGACTCAAGAGAGGTGTGCTATTAGGGTTGTAATTCTATTATGACTTGAGTGTCTCCTGCTTGCATGTCTGAGAGCCTTGGAAGAGACTATATAAACAAGGTGCCATAGGTATCAACCAAGCCAACATAAGAGTTCCATCCAATGCTTGTAAGAAGCAATTAAGAACACTCAAGAGGATTAGGCTAGACAATTTTATTGCACTAGATTCTTATAAAGGGCAAGAATCAGTGTGTCCTAAAGTGTGTCAAGTAGAGCAGTAAGAGAGCAACAACCGCTTGTAGTCTTTTAGAGTTGTGCTTATAGAATTTGAGGTTGATTTAGTGTTTTCTACTAGATTCGTGTATGTTTTTCTTAATACGGTGCATGCCTATGCCATACTCACAATATATCCTTTTCAAAGACCCAAGGGCTATTACACATAACTAGGGATATTATATTCTAACGTTACATGATACTCAATGAAACCACCTAGCTAACATCAATATACTTGATTACCCTAAGGAAGCCTAGAATAATAAGGTGAGGCTTATATTAATCTAGTAGTGTAACCAGCGGGAACAATAATTTGCCATTATTATGCTGTACGATTTAATGTTCATCCTAGAAGTCTATAGTGTAAGATGATAAGAATAAAATAGGATTGTTTTTCTCTTCATCTTACAAAGTGAGCCTGGTGGTATTAAGGTTCTTATTTTTTTCTTAGAAAGTTAACCTTCATGTGATTGGTATCTTAAGAAATAGTTGAACTGCTGGTTTGCATCTATAACTAAAAAACAATGAAAATGAAATGTTATTTATGGATATTTCCCACACATTATCTGTCGGGTTTCACTAAAGAAACATATCATTCATTACAAGCATATCAAGTGATTTTTTTTCTTAAAAAGTTAACCTTCATGTTGATTGGTATCTCAAGAAATAGTTGAGCTTCCACATTTGCATCTATAACTAAAAAATAATGAAAATGAAATGTTATTTATGGATATTTCCCACACATTATCTGTCGGTTTTCACTAAAGAAACATTTCATTCATTACATGCATATCAAGTGATTTTTATTAAGAAAAAAAGAACTAAGGCACATGTCATGACTATACCCAAAAAATAGCATATTCCAAAATTGTAGGACACTTTTCACGTCTAATATTGCAATAAAGTGCAGAAAGGGCCGCATACTCAATGGGATATAAGATACTCCCTCTGTCCCTAAATAAACAGATTCCTAGAGTTGTCTTAAGTCAAAAATTTTAAACTTTGACCGAATTTCTACAAAAAAACTATCAAGATTTATCACATCAAATTATTATCACTAGATATACCATAGAATATATTTTCAAATTATTATCACTAGATATACCATAGAATATATTTTTATAATATGCTCATTTATTTCATAGATGTTGTTACTCTTTGCTATAAAGTTTAGTCAAACTTAAGATAGTTTAACTTGAACGGATTCTTGGAATTGATTTATTTGGAGATGGAGAGAGTATCATACCTGGTGATCTACCAGTAAATCTTCACCATTTTGAACACAACTTCCTTCTGCTGCATTAAGAATTTCAATTATATTTGATACATTTGGCCTTTTCTCCTTCTCAGGGTGCACACATTCCAAAGCTATGTTGATGCATTGTTTTACTAGCTGGGTATGTAGTTCTGGCGATGTATACTTCGATGATCTTTCGAATCTGTCCCTCCAATTACTGAGCACCTACACAATTGCATATATAATAAGTGAGCTAGAGCGATAGTACACATGCAGAATATTCGTTACTTCATCTTATTACTTTCTCTGTGAAGTGCTGGAAAACTTCGGTGCTTTGGCCATAGTCTGGATAGTCGTCCTTGCAGCCTTTGAGTATCTCTATAATTATGACACCCAAACTGAATATATCTGCTTTCTTTGAGATTACACCCCTGTCTATGTATTCTAGTGCCATGTATCCCCTGCAGTAGACATCAAGAGTTTGAGATGGTGCAAGCATAATTGAGACCATTAATATATTACTAAGAAAGCAAACGGTATTTGTTGTGGGGTGTAGCTTACCTGGTTCCGGGGGGATTTGCAGTTTTAGTGACAGTCTGGGATTTTTGTTCACCCAACAACCTTGACAAATCAAAATCCGCAATTTTTGGCATCATAGTAGCATCCATTAATATATTTTGAGGTTTAAGATCCAGATGAATAATATTATACCCATGAAGGAAATTCAAACCGTGGCAAATTCCCTTAATTATCTTGTATCTCGTGTTCCACTCAAGACCGGAAGATTCATCTGTAGAAATACTTATTCTTGACATAATTAATCTTGTCATCCATGCTTAACAAGAAGAGCAATGGAACACATTTTGTGTGGTTGAGTAGCAGTAATAGTAATATCTAGTTTCTAGCTCGTCCAAAAACAAAGTTATTCTAGTTAGATAGTCAATTTAAGTTTGACCAAATTTATAAAGAAGACTATCAACATTTATAACACCAAATAGAGATACTATCAAGATATATTTCATGATGGATCTTATTTAGTACTATAAATATTGAGGCAATATATTTATTTATTTATTTAAGATCTTTATTGTATACTATACTTGTTTAAATCTAAGATATTTGGACTCAAACTAGAACAACCTTTTTTGGGTGCTGGTAACATATTTCAGTGTTCTGCTGATTGTGGCTACAAGGTGTGTTCTAACAATTTAAGCTTGAGAAAATGAGAAAAAAAATAGGGAGATGATAAATGTATGTCCGTCATCCCGTGTTTCTGAAACGTACCTGAAAGATGCTTATCAAGGCCTCCATTACACATATACTCGAAGCAGAGAATTCTTGTCTGTTTATCAGCAATAACACATTTCCCGTTCGGTAGCTTGATCATCTCTCCCTTTGATTCTGAACAGTAACCTAGGAGTTGTGTTACATTTGGGTGTTTGATAAGAGAAGTGGCAACTTTCTGGAACTGTTCATCACCCTTCACTACATGACTATCATGAAACTTCTTCACAGCAAGAAATGAATCGCCATGGTGGAGAAGTCGTCCCTACATAGAGTAATTGTGATTAAATATGGCTGCCAACATTTTTATTTGTGAGTTGGAGCGAGAAAGAATTCATCATATTTACCTTGTAAACTACTCCGTACCCACCCCTCCCGAGTTCTTGCTCATTGCTAAAACCATTTGTTATCGATCTCAAAAAGTGTAGGGGTAGAGAAATTGGTTCTTCTGTGGTCGGATCAAGAAGCTTGTTCTCCAACTCCAATATCTCACGGCTGTCCATTCCTATTTACGCGGAACCTGCTTTAGAGGGAAAATTATGTTTAATACTTGTGTTAAACAGGGATTGTTATTAGGGTATTCTGATTAATGATATGGGTGGCCTTTCATAAAAAAAATGATATGAGCGGCCCCAGGCTCTCCCAGCATATATATTCTTTTTTTCACAACATCCCAGCATGTATATTACTTCGTCCGATCTACTAAAATGTACTCCCTATATTTTAAATTATAAGACATTTTAACATTTCTAGATGCATTGCCTTTATTATGTATCTAGACATAGTGTATATCTAAGTGCATAGCAAAAAAAATTATGTATCTAGAACCCGTGCACTCGGCAATATTGTAAAGTACAGTGCGGCCCACGAGTAGCGTAACCCTAGGCGGCCGAATCCTGGCAACGCCGCCACCGCCGCCGGCAGCAGCGCCGCCCCCTGCCCCTCCTCCCTCCTCCTCCCCACACCCGACACCCGCGCGACAACCAACGCCGGTGAGCTTCGTGGGATCTCGGCTCACCGCGCTGGCTGCCGCCAATGAGCCCACCTTGTGGGTCTGCAGCGACGGAGCGCCGCCCATGTGACTGTCGACGTCTCGCCCCACCACCATGGCTGCCATCTCCATCTCCAACAGCTGCAGCGGTGCCATCCCCATCACGGTGGCTACCACCTCCTCTGCGCAGTGGCGCCCCCACCCACACCGTGAGACGCGGATGACGCCAGACCCCACCGTGGCGGCCACCACCTCTAGCAAGCAGACCCTCTCGGCCGCCGCCGCCGGGCATACCGTGATCGCCACGGGCCGCACGCTTGGGCCAGATCCGACTTTACATGCCGCCGCTGCGCTGGGACGGTGACCGTACCGTGGAGGGGACTGGGTAGGTGCAGCCACCTCCGGGGACGCTGTCCCATCATCCTGCCGCCGCGCCACCACGAGCCACCCCTAGCTCCCCCCTTTCACCGGACGCGGCTCCTTTCTACCCAGTCTAGGGTGGGTGATCCATACGCTGCTGGTGGGTGGACGACGGTGGCTACGAGTCCGACGATGACCACCCCACAACCTACCTAGACATCGCTCGTCGCCCGACGAAGGCGGTCAGTGCGCCAACCGCAAGCGCCCAGGTTTGCCCTGTCGCGATTATGGGCCACGGTGGAGCCGACCCTGGCCATAAGGGACCTGGCCGGAGGTGGAGGAAGCATAGCCGGCCGCGCCCATAGCTGCTGTGCGGCATGCCTGCTCGTCCCATGGATGGCCATGTCCCTACCCGCCAACGCCTTGGCCACCATGACGGGTCTCCATCCCCAATGCCTATGGGTGGCTTGAAATCCTCCCCCGGCAGGAGACAGGACCCTGTAGCCACCTTGGTTGAGCCTCGCCGCGGTCCAAAGCAGCTTCCACAGGCCCAGAAGATCCCCGCAGAGCTTCATGGCAGATGCTTCAACTGCCTCTCCTAGTCGCACTGAGTAGCGACTTGCGAATTGTCCGGCGTTGCCTGCGCTGCCACAACTTTCGTCACCTCACTAGGGACTGCAAGCGGCCCATGCCCGCTCGTGGTGGCAACCCAACGATCTCCTAGCACGCGCCCCATGGCCCGACGGCCTCCTAGCACGACCCTACAGCGCCGCGCTTGGATGGGGCCGCACATGGTGTCGTGTGGAGTGCCGGCAGAGTCCGACGACGACACTGGCGACGCCAGAGCGAGCTAACAGAGGACAGTAGAGTGGGTGCACCTATCGACCATGATGACAACGCTGCTACCTCTCTGCGCACGCGACTTTGCTTCCCCTATTTGGATCCGCTAGTGTTGGAGCTGTGGCGGCGGCTGGGGCCTCCCGCGTGGGTCGACCCAATGCTAGAGGAGTTCGCTGCCTCGCTCGTTGTCCGCCACCGCGATCGCAGACTGTGGTGCCCGCCTGCTACGGCCACCTCTTAGGAAGATGAAGCATCGTTGGTGGACAACCGTTCACCGGCGAAGGCTCTCTTGTGGACGATGGACTCACCTTCGTTGTCGCCTGTGCAGCGGTCGCCACATGTCACGCCACCCTGGTAGGGACAACACTGTGTTGTGGTTACCGAGGCACGCCCAGACTCCGGCGCCATCCCCCCAGGCGCCGACGTGGCAACCCCTCCCAGTCCGGCTGATAGCGGGAGCTCTGCCGCCAAGAGGCTCAAGCGCTTCACCGACAAGATCTTGCGTAAGGCGCCATCGCCGCTGCTCCCTCGGCCGATTGTGCAGGCACAACCAAAGTTGCCAACCCGTAGCAGGAGGATCGTCACCTAGGCACTTTCACGCACGTGTCCCTGGTTCTAAGCCAGGAGAGGTGCTGATGATGAAGCGGATGGGGATCCTCGACGAACAGACGACCACGGCAGCCAAGAACGCCTACGATAGTAGCTTCGTCGACCAGTTCAACCCCTCGCATGTAGAGGCAATGCGACAGCTCTTCCCTAATCCACAAGGAGAGCGGGTGAGGCGCCAGCGCCACGCAAGCAAGCGTGTCTGACTGCCGATGCTGGTTAGGTAGCATAATTAGTGAGTAATAGCACATGATTTTCTTCTGCTAGGGAGGGCAGAATGGATTGTATAACACTATTCCCCCTAGTGTGCCATATCCATGGCGCATCGTTGTAATTTTCACTATTTCTCGATCTTAATACGAAAGATGTGCAAATCTTTTATGTATTCAAAAAAAAAAACTATGTATCTAAAAACCAAAATGTCTTACAATTTGGAATGGAGGAGTAACAAAGAACCAACTGTAATTAGGGATGGAGCCAGCATTGAGGCAAGGTGCTGCTGACTAAAGCTGTCAGCCTTCAGTGTGACATGTTTTGGGTAACTACTAGCAGCAACAATAAGAAATGCATAGATGGATTTACTTGTCAGGACCGGTGTTGCTAATTGCTAAGCACCCAGCCAAAAAAAAACTTGTATGGTCAATCTTTTCTCTTTCGATGCTCTCGCATGCCATGTTTTTGTGGAGATAGGTCCATATGGTGCTAGAAATTAAACCACCTCAAAATGCCCAAAACTTATTTAATGTTTTGACCAAAACCTAAGATATGCTGCCCTGACGTGCATTCCACCCGGGATATTCTACTTGGTTTTTTCTGCAAACCCGTGAAATCCTGAGTGCCCAGTAGCTTCTGAAGCAGAGGGTTTATTTGGTTTTGTAGAGACATTGCAGCGTGTGGTTTTGCAGGTTCCACGATGTGTGCTCAAGTCCAGACAATGCCTAGACGATATATACTGCAGGTGCTGCTGTTTACTGGTGGATCGCGAAAACTAGCTATGTAAAAGATCTTGTTTACTCACTGTGGCTGGATCGGAGAAACGAGCGAGGTGAAGAATTTGATCGTTCCCAAGTAGTTTTGGCAACACAAATCACAATCGGTGCTAAGTCCAGCGAGACTAGCCGAGAGATCCCATGTTGCCCTCGATCTGTTGGTATGCACCCACTGGCCCGCCGGAACGGAAGATCTATCCGCGTATGTATATATATGATGCGTCTGCGGTCTGCATAGATCGAGGAGATCGAAAAAGCACAACCACCATTAGCGGATCCCACCGATATAATATTGCAAAGCAAATATAGTACATGCTTACTCACCAACAAGCTGGAGGAAACAAGCTAAGCAAGAAAGGAAGAACAAGACGATGCCAGCGCCGGCGCGGATCGGACGATAGATGGATGGCGTCACGAGGAAGAAGTCGAGATTTCGGTGGAGGTGAGGTGTTTTTGTCGGCGGATCAACGTATATCCGAGTCACTGCCTGGATCGGAGAAACGAGCGAGCAGAACAATTTGATTGTTCCCAAGTAGTTTTGGGAACACACACTCGGTGCTAACTCCAGGGACTAGCAACCGATAGATCCCATGTTGCTGTACGTTCGCAAGGAAGAAGAAACTATAATAAGGAACGACCCACCGGAACGGAAGATCTGTATATCCGAGTATGATGCATCTGCGTAGAGGGAGTGAAAACCACAACCACACCAACACAATTAGCGGAAGCCACCAATTGACCAATGCAAGCAATAGTAGCTGATGCCCTAGTGCCACAGCCACAGCCTACTGGATCAGGAAACTATCTAGCTAGTAGAAATACATGCTTATTACTCACCAACAAGCTGGAGAAATTAAACGTGCAGGTCCTGTCGATCCGCAAGCTAAGCAAGAAAGGAGGAACCACAAGACGATACCAGCTCCTGCGCGGACGATGGATTGCTACGAGAAGTTGAGATTTTGGTGTCGAGGTGAGGTGGTTTGGTCGACGGGTATGGATGAAAACGGGCACGGATATTTATTCGATCGTCCGTTCGACCGAACAAATATGAACACTTATTCGGATAGTTACTCGGATATCCGGTTTTTTTCCGGATACGGATACTAAAACGGATATCTTAGGCGGATATCAAATACGGATGTAATATCATCGATATCCGGCGGATATCGGATAATCCGGATAATTATCGGATATATCCGGATATTTAAAAACGGATATTATCCGGATATTTATTCAAAATTTAAAAATCACAAATTTGAACCATCCAAACTATCTCAAATGGAAAGTTGACCAAAACAACAATTGTAGATCTTGATGAGTTGAACAAACTTGGTATTCAAAACTTTTCAATTTGAAGTCATTTAGAGTTCATAATACTAGAGTCAAAGTGTTGTTTTTTCATTTGACCAAATTTGACTTGGTCAAACTTGCTCAAATGAGACACTAAATGACCTCAGATGAAAAAACTTTGAATACCAAGTTTGATCATCTCAGCAAGATCTACAATTGTTACATAGCTCATTTTTCCATTTGAGAAAGTTTTATCAAACACTAGTCATAAATTCTTGAATCTCATATAGACTTTCTGAAACTATGTTACACGCTTGTGAAATTTGAACTATATTTTATTCAAACTTTCTCAAATGAAAAAATGACCTATATAAGGATTGTATATCTTGATGAGATGAACAAATTTGGTATTCAAAACTTTTCAATTTGAGACAATCTAGGGTTCCGAAAACTAGTTTGTACACGTCGAAATTTAAAAATCACAAATTTGAACCGTCCAAACTATCTCAAATGGAAAGTTGACCAAAACAACAATTGTAGATCTTGATGAGTTGAACAAACTTGGTATTCAAAACTTTTCAATTTGAAGTCATTTAGAGTTCATAATACTAGAGTCAAAGTGTTGTTTTTTCATTTGACCAAATTTGACTTGGTCAAACTTGCTCAAATGAGACACTAAATGACCTCAGATGAAAAAACTTTGAATACCAAGTTTGATCATCTCAGCAAGATCTACAATTGTTACATAGATCATTTTTCCATTTGAGAAAGTTTTATCAAACACTAGTCACAAATTCTTGAATCTCATATAGATTTTCTGAAACTATGTCACACACTTGTGAAATTTGAACTACATTTTGTTCAAACTTTCTCAAATGAAAAAATAGCCTATATAAGGATTGTAGATCTTGATGAGCTGAACAAACTTGGTATTCAAAACTTTTCAATTTGAGACAATCTAGGGTTCAAAACTAGTTTGTAAGCATCGAAATTTAAAATCACAAATTTGAACCGTCCAAACTATCTCAAATGGAAAGTTGACTAAAACAAGAATTGTAAATCTTGATGAGTTGAACAAACTTGGTATTCAAAACTTTTCAATTTGAAGTCATTTAGAGTTCATAATACTAGAGTCAGTAAGTTGTTTTTTCATTTGACCAAATTTGACTTGGTCAAACTTGCTCAAATGAGACACTAAATGACCTCAGATGAAAAACTCTGAATACCAAGTTTGATCATCTCAGCAAGATATACAATTGTTACATAGCTCATTTTCCCATTTGAGAAAGTTTTATCAAACACTAGTCACAAATTCTTAAATCTCATACAGACTTTCTAAAACTATGTCACACACTTGTGAAATTTGAACTACATTTTGTTCAAACTTTCTCAAAATGAAAAAATGGCCTATAAAAGGATTGTAGATCTTGAATCCATGACCATGACTCCATGAGACCCATGAAGCAATGTGCTTGGCTATTTCTACTCATGCCGCGAAGATTAGTGCTTATATGATGTTTGATGTATGATGTATCTGTATCTTTATCTTATTTGTTGCTTTACTCTTTAGTCTTTCGGCTTAATCTAGATGGATTATGGACTCATAGAGTGGTGTAATGGTTTGCGCACGTATGATATATATATATATACTGCTTTTACTCAATATCCTGAATAGATATTTGTATCCGACCTTCTCCGAATCCGATTCATACCGTATTCGATACTCATTATTCGTATCCGTAACCGAGTCAATCCGTATTCGTATATGTATCCGAACGCTATCCGTGTCCGAATCCGAATCCGAACAGAAATATGAAAACAAATATAATATGAGTGATATCCGTTCGTATCCGATCCGTTTTCATCCCTATCGACGGGTCAACTGCAGCATGCCATGGAGAGATTATTATTCAAGTAACCATGTGGCCTGTCAGCGTATTGTCCGGTAGCTAGCTGTTTCATAGTAGTATATTTCAGTGTTATATAGTACGCATCGATCTATAAATATTTGGAATCCATATGTGTTTACAAAAATATTCGGATCATGATCGGCTGTTGTGGAAGCTGGAAAGGTCTTCATCACTGCATCCCCTGCCCGCCTCACATAGTTACATTACAACCCCCCTCCCCTCCAAACACGGACTTTGAAGTCTTCAGGCTGCTTATCTTTTTTCGACACGGGGAGATTCCCCATTCCCATTCGACAAGAACGGTAATACATTCAGGCTGCTTATTGGGTGCTGGTTTTCTTTTGTTGGAAGCGCAGAAACAATAGGTGAAGTTTAGACGCTGCACCGAATGCTCGCTGTCTGCAGAAATTATAAAGAAACCCAGCACCCAACAACCAGAGCATCGTGTCATGTGTGACGCTTTTGGTGCTCAGTGCTATATATCTATTTAATACTACTCCCTCCGGTCTACTGACATGGTCTCTTAAATTATACTTTTATTTATTTTATATTATATTATTCATGATTATTGAATAGCTTATTTGATTACAAATCTAATAGTACCAAATTTGTATTACGTTGGAAAACTGGGTTTACATGTTGTGTGTTAGAAATTGATGGATATGCTCTCGGGAAACAAATAACCATATGGCAAGTGTGAGATGAATGGCGAAAACGATTGATATAGTACTATTTGGCAGCGCACCAACCCATTGGGCGGAAAAAAAAACTAAAAAACGAATCGGCAGCATGTTTAGCCGTTGCTGAGTCGGAAAGTATACATAAAGCAAACGACAACTTCAAGTGGGATGCAAAGTTTCAAGTAAAAAATGTTTTCCTTTTTTGAATTAAAGGGATGGTACGCTCAAAAAAAGAATTAAAGGGATGAGCCCTTGCCCTTTTTGCATTGCATGATGGTACATCATTCAGTTTATATATTATATTATATGGTTCCAATGGAAAAGTTTTCACCAGTGGAGCATAAAAATTTGGTTTGCGTGGCTAGACACCCACCGGGTATTTCGGCTTAACAAGAAAATCTTCTTACACAGATCGGGAAAAACCTCAAATCCCTGCCCCAACCATACATAACGGCACCGTAGCTCCGTGAGATGAGCTGACCATAGACTTATGCTTTGGATGTGAGGTAGACGAGGGAGTTTTTTTTCTCACCTTCGATCGGCTGGGTCGAAGTTACCAGAGTGAGTCCTCAGACTCGAACTCTGACCATTTTAGGGGAGGTACCGAGCCTGCACTGCCTTTCCCTTCACCAGTGGAGCATAGATACCTCGATACACTTCAGGCTTACTACTTTACTGCCCCGTTCGCTTCGCTGAAAAAATAAGTCAAAACACTGTTCCGGCTGATTTGTTGTGAGAGAAAAACACTGTTCCGACTAAAAAAACAAGCTGAAAAAACAAGCTGAAAAATACGGATTATAAGAGAAACGAACAAAGCCGCTAGGCGCTACAATGACAAAGCACGTTTTCTTCCAGGTGCAGCTCAGAACACAACGCAAGTTCCACTTAGAAAAAGTATAGTATTCGTAAATAGCTTTTCTATTATAATATTTGGATATTTTTAGTTGAAAGTAACTTTTGGCCTAAACTTTGTCATCTTCCTCTCCCCTTCTTTTTCTTTACCATGTCGTCGATGCCAAGTCAATACAGTTTTCTCCTGACGAACTGGATCCATTCTCTGATAAAGCTATTATCCAAATCTCTTCCAAATCGTATAGGTCCTTGGCCCTTTTAGTAAATTTAAATTTTGGTTTATCTTGTATATCTCTCATAGATATATATTTCTCTTTTTTTTTTGTCCTAAAACATCGTTGGATTTGTCACAATATCATTCATGTCTGTTGGAGCCAATGACGCCTCAAACATCCGCTAGGCAGTCCTGCATCTCAAGTCTGAATTGAGGGAATATTAATTAATTCAGAAATATTCGACTTCAGCTCTTCAAGTAAAGGTTCGGGCTTCGGAGCAGATGTATGAGTTTCAATCAAAGGTTAAAGTTGTGCACATGGTCAGGAAAGTGGCTTTCGCAGGAAGTTGCCTTTTTGGTGTTTGATAATCTCCCAATACAGAGATTTAATGAGAACAGAGTACTGTAACTCAACAACACCAACTAAACAAACATGCACTACATTGACTCCAGTAGCAGGTCTCATAGAGCAATTTCTGAGTCAGTAACAAAATTTACTTTTGCAAAAGTGCGAGCAAGGATGTCGGGTGCACGGTGTAGAATGATGAAGGGAAAATAGCAAACCCTTCTTTGATTTGATCCTTTGGTTTCAGCTCTCTCGCTTACTCAGAAGCTAACCTTTCTTTTTCTATTATTTTGGGTCTATATATATCTGACATTGACCTGAAGACTAAAGATTCGACTTCTTAACCTGACCTCTTTCTTCGTAACTAACCTCCAACTCCATTACTGTGTAGGCTCAGGAGACGGCTACGATCCAAAACTACCTTCGCAGGCACCAGCACGCTGTTTATCAGCAGCTGCCACCGTGACCCAGCAGCTTGCTCGGTGCAGTCGATGTCAAGCTCCGTGGCCGTCAACCAACCAGGACACTTAAGTAGTAGGCGTCTTTGAGCTCCTGCAGCTTGTGTAATTTCCCACGCAGAGGTTTGGGTGCCCTGAGACTCCGGGAGCCGGCGGTGCCCGGACTGCACTGGAGATGCTCGATGTCGATCGCTGAATGCAGGGGACGGAGCAGAGGGCCCTCTGCTTGGTCCAGCGGCCGGCCACCGATACCGCAGCCGCAGCCCCAGGGACAGGATCGACGATGCTTGTAGCTTCCCATGAAACTGATGAGATAAACATGCTGCCATGTTCGTGTATCATTCCATTCAGTTTCACTTACATGAACGAGAGAAATAAAAGACTTACATGAGGGAGAGAGACACTGTAACAACTATCCAGTAAAAATAATTAATTTGTCTTTGGGCCTAATGGGCTTGGAGAAGAGAAAGCAAGGGCCCAATTAGAGTCCAGTTAGGAAGGTTAAGGGGTTAGGAAACAAAAATAGAAATTCTACCGTAACCTCTCCGTCTCCCTGCTACAGGTCGATCCAATCTTCCCGGTTTCACGAGTGGTCGGAGGCGGCGCTCTCCATCTCGTCCTCCCCATCGCTAGGGCACGCCATCCTGCAGGTGCGTGAGATTTTCCTCTACGAATCGCCAGAGAGAAAGGGGGCTGCTGCTGCTTCTCATGGCTCTGTCCTTGCTTCGTTATCTGCAGAGTTGTGGTGTGCAGGGAGGACAAAGGGCAGGGTACGTAGCAGTCCAGGGATGAGTGTGGCTTGAAGGACGATTTTGCTTGTAGGTAATTGATAAGTCGATTTCCCTTCTATTGCTCACGTGTAGCCTCTGGTTTGGGTCTGGGCACCACAAAGGAATAAACAGAGATCATGTTCAGGTTAACTGAGTAGATCAGATCAAGTTCGTTTTTATCTCCTTCTTTCTGTTTCTTCTTTAGATGAACCATAGGTTTGAATCAGAGGTCTGTAGACTACTACTTTATCTACGATATCAGAAGTGTAGCAGTTGAATATCTAAGAACATGTGGATTTTCGAAGTTACTGTTGCAAACTGTTTCAGATCTGAGTGAAAACATTGTGGCCCAGATTACAAATAGAAGAAGGCCGAATTAGATTTTGTGGTGCATAACAAAGTTGTAGGGAATTTTAAGTAGATGTTTTTACTGCATTCGATCATTGCATTTGCTGTTGTATAGAAATAGTTATGAAAATAGCAAGTTCTGCTCTGAGTTTTGTATTTGACTGTCTTGCAAGGTGAATTCCTTTTTAAGGGTATCTTTTGCAATTAGAAAATGTGGAGAGTGATGGACTAAGCATAGAGACGTGTATTTACTCTTAATATGTTATGCATGATTTATTGAGTAGATCCATATATTTATTTTTTATCAGGAAGTGCGCCTAAATAACCACTCTTAGACGTGCTTGTCGAGGTTGTTTTTTTCGGTGAAAAAGGCAAGTGACGTAGGGGTGTGGCTAATGCTATGCTTATATTCATGTCTTGCATTCTTTTTAAATAAAATACAACAAGACTAATAATATAGTTTACCTTTATTCTTGCTTATGTATATATCGTTTATGGATTTATTTATCATGTCGATGCTGCTTGTTGCTATGAGATGATGGTTGCAGATTATTATATTATAATTGTTGCACTATGGAGTTATGCATACATGATCATTCATATGCATATATATGCATTTCATATGGAGTTAATGGCGGTCACCGCCATCGCCAAGTGAGTGACTAGCACCGTACATGGAGTTGCATGAGAGGTTGGCATTGTCCAACATTAAACACTCAAATGGAGTTGCATCATGGCATATATATACATTTTATGCCATTTGCAGAATATGGAATTGCAGATTACTGATCCTCTGAGTGGTTGGTTAATGGTTGACATAAGAAAGTTGAGTACTTCAATTATTCATCGCCCCCTAACATGGTTCCTTTTCGGTTTAAATCTTGTTAATCAAATACTTGATGTTTTGGAGAATATCAATACCATGATGACGTGGTACTCTAGTCCTATGATAATGTATGAAAGTCGCCACAATATGAACTGCACAATTTATTTGTCCGTTTACTTTCCTTATAATTATGGACGTTCATATGGCTTTTCAAAATTAATAACTCAACACGTGTAAGATATGTGTATATTCATAGCCGCTGCTTGTTGAGTTTATCTCACCCCCTTTGTTCTCTTCCAGGTGATTAATGATGAATGCTGGCATGAAGGGGATGGGACTAGCAACACGTCTTGCACTCTTGTATCATAACATAATAATTGTAGAATTATGAAATAATAAAGATAGTAGATGTTATCTTTTGTATTTTTAAACATAATAATCCTGCGTCTCTCCTCCCCTTGTATAGTTTGCTTGTTATACCACGTGTATCTTCTTATTTACATGTTTTTTTCCCGCTTGTGTTTCTCTTTTATTTAGAGGTTGCCGAAAACTACGAGTTCAGCAACTTTGTAGAGTTGTGTGGTAGCATTCCAGGGTTGCATGCTACCTGGGGTGTGACAGAGACAGAGGCAAGGCTCCTGTCATTCACTAGCTGACAGCTCAGAGCCGTGATGACAATTCAATGGTTGATGATCCCTGATTACAAGGTAATTTGGTTGGCAAATGTTTGGCTCCAAGCATCACTCCTGTATGGCAATCAGCGCATCGAAATGCATCTTGCCACAAATCCGACCGACCTCCTTCTAGTTGAATCAGTCAGATGCATCTGGACACAGGTGTGGCCTCATTTCAGTTGTCAAGTTGTTGAATGCATCTGGCACTAGAAGGCTCCAAAGCTGTGGAAGAAACCAAATTGGCATGAATGAAAATAGATTGTAGATTTATCTGATTTTTGGCCTTATTACACCCAAAAGCAGCATGCCAGCATACAAAACTGATTTTGATCTCATCAGTAGGCAGCAGCAATGCTATTTTCTTCCGCCTGTTCGACACCAAAGCGACACCTTAACATGTCGCAGGAGACCATGGAAGCTTCTCATCCATCTTTGCCTCTGCCGACCACCACAGCTCCACCAGAACAGAGGATCCTCTACCAACCCAGGCGCAGAGCAGCAGCATCTATCCAGGAAAACATTTCGACCTGTTTCACCCATCTTTTTTAAGAATATATTGTCATAATAAAATAGTATTATGTCAGTTTTGCATGGACAAAGTTTCACAAGTGTCCAGTTTTTGTTTGACATTTGAGAAAAATATTATGGTTTCAGGATTGTGTCTGCTATTTGTAAATTCAGTGATCAAAAGATATTTTTTCCACTGCCCACCTCTGAGGTTTCAATAGCCTTTGAGATGTGGGAAAAGCAAAGAGCACAAAATTTGCATTGTCGCATGATTTTCAGCTGTCATGGGAGGACTGAAACCATTTACTGCCGAAGTTGGTGAGCTTTGCGTTGGTGATATAAAAGAAGTTGGTGATCCAGAAGAAGTCCTTTGGAGGTTACAATTCAATAGAAGAAGGATTTGAGTTTAAGGCAAGTATAGCATGGGATCTTCCTTGTTGTCCTATTCACCTTAATATCATTTTAATCATATGCATGTGTCTACCTTGACAACGTTAGTAATTTTTCTAGCTATTTGATATCCTGGATTCCTTGATTCCTATGGGTTATTGCATTGGGTAGTATGATGCTAGTGGTCAACTAAAGCCATGATCTTATAACTTGACTAATGGTATATGCAATAAACATTAAAAGATGTTTTTTTAGCAACATGGAACAAAGGGCAAGAGCATTGGGTTATTTTATGTTGCTCTAGATTTCTCTCCTAAGGACTTATCTACAAGCGAACATCCGGGACTTACAAAGACAGCTGTGAGGGCTACATGGCTCTGGCTTTAGCTCAGTATGAGGACCTTTCTAGCTTGTTAGTGGTTACCTTTATGGCACAAGAGGGGCTCCGACAGGTATGATCTCGGCCTACTAAGAGGGTGCACTTTGGTTTTTGGTATTTTGTTAGTCACTCCTTGGAGGGGTTCATGCTTATTGATGGGGAAACCTTAGCGGCCCTAACTTGTTAGACGTGCCTTTGAAAGGCTTCATAGTGAACCCTGCCGACCTTCCTTGGTAGTGGGTCAAGAGGTTGACCGCCTTGGGCGAAAGGGTAAATCACGACTCACAGTGAAAGTGTACAACCTCTGTAGAGTGTAAAATTGGTATATCAGCCATGCTCACGGTCACGAGCGGCCTTAGACCCTTATGGAATAGATGAAGAACACGGATGATACCGATGATGAAGATGCACACTAATGATTACTGTTTATGCTGTTCATTATTCATATTTACCTAATCATGTGTTTATATGGGCTTGTGAATAAACTATTGCCACCCAATTGCTCAAAGATGACTCATTAAAAGCTAATTGCAGTTAAACCAGTGTCAGCCTTTTGAACCTCATGAACCCCATGTTATATTTGTTGAGTATGACATGTACTTACGCTTGCTTTACTTTTTAAATCTTTGGAAAAATTCCGGATGGGTACCAGATTGCTAGAGTTTGGAGGAATTAGGCTGTGATTAACCAGTCAGTTGTCCCTATGGAATTGGAGTCTTCACCCAAAGATCGGAGTTGTCTTTTTCGCTCTTTGCTATCTAAGGTTATATCCTTTATACTAAGTATGTTATATATTAAGCATTGTCTATTGATATTACCTTTATTTGTAGCTATATGTGAGATTTGACTTTCTAGACTCACATATGGTGTGTATCTAGTTTTGTCCTTAAAACTGGGTGCTACAAAGCATTGTAGCAAATCATAATACATTAGTGAGTTTGGCTTTGCTCAGGGTCTAGCAAAGGTTTAAGTGTGGGGGAGCTTGTTGATGGTTGTTAACATCGATTGTAAACCATCAATATAACCTGCATATATACTTAATTCCATCACCAAACATAGGTCTAGGGGTTTAAACTAATCAATTCCATAAGTTTTGGTGAATCTGTGTTTTCAGCAGGGTTTAATCAGAAAACCGCCAAGGGGGGCCTATTCGTCAAAGGAAATCACGTAATTCCGTAGCATAACCAACGTGGGAAGACTCTAGAAGACTGTAAGGCAAACCACCGAAGCATAGGGCAAGTGGCTACTGTGTGGGGCCATTGCCCCACCCACAGCCCGACCAAGCCTATGGGCCCCACCTCTGTCGACCCTTCCTTTGAATGTCGGTTCTCTACCACCTCCTAGATTGCATCTACGCCGTTTATTCAAGTTGGTTTGATCCGAGGGTCCGTAATTGATGCTCCCGGCCTATATATACTAGCCCCTACCCCCTCCCTAGAGCCATCCTAAAACCTTAATTCATATTCTCCTCATCAGGATCAAAGCCAGCTATCAAGATAAGATTAGTTCTCCATAGGATCTAGTCTTGTATTAGAAATAGAGAGATAGAGTGTGAGGGAAGAGTTTGGAGGAAGTGCCGGCCTATCGGTGTTCTCTCTACGGCTTGTACTGCGGCGAAGTCAAGTTCTACTTAAGCTTGCTTCGAGGATTCTCTAGTAATCAACTTCTAATTCAAATAAGCATCGTATTTATATTGCTCATCGGGTTCACAACTCTTTGAGTGCTTTAATCTATAGGACGCTCTAGGTTAAATTAGTAATTGTAGGTAAGCGTGGTGCTTAGACCAAAGTTACTTGTGGACGTACCCTATATTCGGATCGGTGGTAGCTCACGAGGGTGGCTCTTGTAGCCTCATTGAATCCTTTGTAGTCCACCTCCCATTTGTAGGCCTAGCAAGATTTAGTTACTATAGGAAACATACTCTGTCTATGTTTCCCTTAGTAATATCTCTAGTTGAACAATAGAAGACATATCTTACAGAAGTTAGGACTAGAAAACCTTTGTGATCTCCTCTATACTCCTATTATCTTAAGTCTTGTTGCTACTCCGGGTTAAGTTAGACGTAGTTAATCTCACATGTTTTCCTATGGATATGATACTTGGAATACTTTCGGGTGAAACCGTCTAGTTCCGCCGCTCCACCACGCCATTCTGCTACGGCGTGTACGGCATGGTGTGGTGGTGCACCACACCTTGATACGCACAGTACGCAGCGAACTCCACTGAGGTGAACTCGCCGCCGTGATCAGTCCATAGCACACGCAGCTTCTTCCCGCTCTTAGCCTCCGCGTGCGCCTTGAACCTCTTGATTGTTTCTGCTGCCTCAGTCTTGCTGGTCAGAAGCTGTAGCCACATGAACCGGCTATAGTCATCGACTAGCAAGATGAAGTACTTGTGCCTGTCGTGTGTTGCCGGCGTGATCGGCCCTCAGAGGTCACCGTGGAACAGCTCGAGGGCTTCTGCTACGTGGTACTTCGCTATCTTCAGGAACGACAGCCTTCTTTGCTTCCTGGCCAGACAGTAGTCACATAGCTCGCCTGCGTGCTCAATGTGAGGCAGCCCAGTCACCATCTTCTCCAGCCGACCTAGTGCGTCAAAGTTGAGATGGCCATACCGGGTATGCCACAGCCATGGCTCCTCCGTGCGCCGTGCAGCCAAGCAGATGGGCTCCTCCACCTTCAAATCAAGCAGGTACAGCCAGTTCTAGGACCTCTTCACCTAGACAAGAAGCCGCTGCTCCTGGTCCCTTATCCTGAGGACGCCATCCTTGATCAGCACCTCGTTGCCGCGCTCAACTAGCTGGCCAATGCTGATGATGCTTGAACGCAGCTGCGGGATGTAATATACATCTGTTAGCGCGTGGTGCTCGCTGTTCTGGCACCTGAAGATGATGGCGCCGCACCCTCGGATCGCCACCCTTCAGCCATCACCAAACTTTAACATGCCGGTCACATTCCCGTCAAGCTCAGAGAAGGCCACCTTGGAACCCGTCATGTGGTTGCTGGCGCCAGAGTCCAGGTACCACCGCTGCTCTGCTCACCGCGCACATGTCCGAGGTGGACTTGGATACACGGCTCGTCGAGGTTTACAGACCTTGAGGTTGACACCTCAACCAACCAGACTCTTGAGTATGTAGTAGGCGTCTTTGAGCTCCCTGCGGCTTGTGTAATTTCCCACGCAGAGGTTTGGGTGCCCCCGAGACTCGGGGCAGCGATGCCGGACTGCACTAGAGATGCTTGATGTCGATCGTTGAATGCGGGGGACGGAGCAGAGGACCCTCCGCTTGGTCCAAAGGGTGGCCACCGACACTGCCGCATCCGCAGCCCAGGATGTGGATCGACGATGCTTGTAGCTTCCCATGAAGCTGATGAGATAAACATGCTGCCATGTTCGTGGTATCATTCCATTCGGTTTCACTTGGCACACATGAACGAAAAAAGGTATAAGGCATAGGCACAAGACAAGAGAAATAAAAGACTTGCATGAGGGGAGAGAGACTGTAACAGCCATCCAGTAAAAAAAATAATTAATTTGTCTTTGGGCCTCATGGGCTTAGAGAAGGAGAAAGCAAAGGCCCAATTAGAGTCCGATTAGGAAGGTTAAGGGTTAGGAAACAAAAATAGAAATTCTACTAGTAAACCTCTCCGTCTCCTCCTGCTGGTCGATCCAATCTTCCCGGTTTCACGAGTGGTCGGAGACGGCGCTCTCCATCTCGTCCTCCCCGTCGCTAGGGCACGCCATCCTACAAAAGGTGCGTGACTAGTACCGTACATGGAGTTGCATGAGAGGTTGGCATTGTCCAATATTAAACTCTCAAATGGAGTTGCATCATGGCATATATATACATTTCATGCCATTTGCAGAACATGGAATTGCAGATTATTGATCCTCCGAGTGGTTGGTTAATGGTTGACATAAGAAAGTTGAGTACTTCAATTATTCATCGCCCCTAACATGGTTCCTTTTCGGTTTAAATCTTGTTAATCAAATACTTGATGTTTTGGAGAATATCAATACCATGATGACGTGGTACTCTAGTCCTATGATAATGTTTGAAAGTCGCCACAATATGAACTGCACAATTTATTTGTCCGTTTACTTTCCTTTTAATTATGGACGTTCATATGGCTTTTCAAATTTAATAACTCAACACGTGTAAGATATGTGTATATTCATAGCCGCTGCTCGTTGAGTTTATCTCACCCCTTTGTTCTCTTCTAGGTGATTAATGATGAATGCTTTGGCATGAACAAATGGCGGATGCAGAAAGAAAAATTTTAGGGGGGGGGGGCTGAACAACACATACCTCCGATCGCTGCTCGATTTTAAGTCTCAGCCCACCTAGACTATAGAACGCCTAAAAAGGGGTTCCACTGCTCCGGAATGGGTAGGGGGGGCTCGAGCCCCCCCCCGTTGGATCCGCCCCTGGGCATGAAGGGGATGGGATTAGCAACACGTCTTGCACTCCTGTATCATCACATAATAATTGTAGAATTATGAAATAATAAAGATAGTAGATGTTATCTTTTGTATTTTTAGACATAATAATCCTGCATGTCTCTTCCCCTTGTATAGTTTGCTTGTTATACCACGTGTATCTTCTTATTTACATGTTTTTTTTCCGCTTGCGTTTGTCTTTTATTTAGATGTTGCCGAAAACTACGAGTTCAGCAACTTTGTAGAGTTGTGTGGTAGCATACGAGGGTTGCGTGCTACCTGGGGTGTGACAGAGACAGAGGCAAGGCTCCTGTCATTCACTAGCTGACTGCTCAGAGCCGTGTGATGACAATTCAATGGTTGATGATCCCTGATTACAAGGTAATTTGGTTGGCAAATGTTTGGCTCCAAGCATCACTCCTGTATGGCAATCAGCACTTCGAAATGCATCTTGCCACAAATCCGACCGACCTCCTTCTAGTTGAATCAGTCAGATGCATCTGGACACAGGTGTGGCCTCATTTCAGTTAAGTTGTTGAATGCATCTGGCACTAGAAGGCTCCAAAGCTGTGGAAGAAACCAAATTGGCATGAATGAAATTAGATTGTAGATTTATCTGATTTTTGGCCTTATTACACCCAAAAGCAGCATGCCAGCATACAAAACTGATTTTGATCTCATCAGTAGGCAGCAGCAATGCTATTTTCTTCCGCCTGTTCGACACCAAAGCGACACCTTAACATGTCGCAGGAGGCCATGGAAGCTTCTCATCCATCTTTGCCTCTGCCGACCACCACAGCTCCACCAGAACAGAGGATCCTCTACCAACCCAGGCGTAAGAGCAGAAGCGTCTATCCAGGAAAACATTTCGACCTGTTTCACCCATCTTTTTAAGAATATATTGTCACAATAAAATAGTATTATGTCAGTTTTTCATGGACAAAGTTTCACAAGTGTCCAGTTTTTGTTTGACATTTGAGAAAAATATTATGGTTTCTGGATTGTGTCTGCTATTTGTAAATTCAGTGATCAAAAGATATTTTTTCCACTGCCCACCTCTGAGGTTTCAATAGCCATTGAGATGTGGGAAAAGCAAAGAGCACAAAATTTGCATTGTCGCATGATTTTCAGCTGTCATGGGAGGACTGAAACCATTTACTGCCGAACTTGCTTTCCTAAGAGTGCAAACTGTTTGACTAGAAAAATCATACACAGCATCCATATTTCAGTAAATCTTCTGAGATTGAAACAACAAGGCTGGAGTATATTAAACATATTCACTTGATCGAAAACATATATACTGTTATTGTTACACAAAAAATAGAAGGCATTAATAAGGAAAAGTGCATAAATAATCGAACAAGCATCAAATCAGCAAGTAAGCAAACATTCTGAGTATGTAAAGGGTGGAGGCACGTGCAGAGGTATTCATTCTTTAGAATTCAGAATTGTAAATATATAAAGAGAGAATCCGAAGGATAGAATAATGGACAATATGAAGAAGTGCCTGCATAGTAGATGAAAACAAGCGGGTTGCACTATTATGCATTATTGGATTGCAGGGAATGAGTATATACAATTATGTTCAACGTAAACAGAGCATACTTTATGAAATGTGGTTATTACCTTGCCTAGAAGACTAGAAGTAGAGCAATCATATTTTCTCAGATCCAAGAGACATGGGAAGGCTGAAACCATTTATTGCTGAACAGGCTTTCATAAGAGTGCAGACCATTGATTAGAAAAAAAACATACAGCAGCATCCGTATTTCAATAAATCTTCTGAGATTCAGAACTGCAAGGCAGGAGTACATTAAACATATTCACCTGATCGAGAACGTATATAGGTTATTGTTACACACAAAACAAAAGGCATTAATAAGTGCATAAATAACTGGGTCAAGCATCAAATAAGCAACAGTCTGAACATGTAAATAGCTGTATGACAGTATGAGACTACAGAGGTGGTTTCACAGGCACTTACCAGTTTGATGTATAGGGTGGAAGGCATGTGCAGAGATTATTATAATTGAAAATTGTGAATAGAGAGAGAGAATCCAGAGGACAATAATACACAATATGAAGAAATGCCCTGCACAGCAGATGGAAACAAGCGGATTACCTAGAAGAAAACATCAATTGTGGCCAAATAAACGAAACAAGAATGACGGAGGTTTATGGGGTTAGGGAGAAGCAAGGAAATTGATGGGTGGGAAGTTCCACCTCTTTGTTACCTTGGGTTTGTCAGACTTGGACTATTGGAATGATATTTATCAACTTGCGGCACTGTCTCCTTAGCTCCTCGCTTCCGCTGTAACGGACATTTAAATATCGCAGGGAGCTTGGAAGGTCATCCACCTTGGGCAGTGACTGGATTTTTGGACAGTCTATGATATCCAACTCTTGCAGTGAACTTGGGAGGCCCTCCTTGGGCAGCATCTGGATTGCTCCGCACGTCAAGATGTGTAACCTCTTGAGGTTGGGATGTCTAGGTAGCCGTTCAGGGAGGGACTGCAGGTTGTGCCTGGCCACTTAATGTGATATCCTCGAGGGAGTCGACAAACAGAAGGGCCTCTTGCTCCTCTGTGAGGCTCTTCACCTTGTGATCCACACAAATACACAATTCGGTGAGCGAGGAAAAGAGCAGGCTATGACGAATGGCCGCAGCAGTGAATCCAGCCACATCATCTATTTCGAGCCTCTGCAGTTTTGAGGAACAGGATGGAATCTCCTGTTCGGAATCAACAAAAAATTGGGCGTTCCTTGAACAGATAATTCGTTGAGATGGCCTTGGGCGAGGAGAGACCACAGTCCCCGCCTCTTAAATCCCCACATCGGTATATGGATAAACTTGTGAGAGCAGTGAGGTTTGATAGAGGCAGTTGAGCCCCCGTGCCCATCGCTCCTGAAATACTAAGGTGTTCCAGGGAGTTGGGCAAGGGGAAAGAAGAAGAGAAGGATGAAGAAGAGTATGAGGACAGGAGCTCGGGGCAATTCTCGATTTCCAGCCTTCGGAGGGAGCTTAGACCCGGAGGCCTCCTCCTTGCCCAGTTCGTCCATCTTTGTTGCTGTCGTCATGTGGATTGGAGCCAAGGAGTCGCAGCTTTGGGCTGCCATGGATCTCCAGGTCCTGCAGTTGGGGAGGCAAAATCAATAGGCCATGTTCTGCTTCTTCTGATGCGACTATTACGTCGACATTTGCTCTTGCATCCTGCTGCTGATCCTCTTTGTTAGCTGAAGTTGTTGTTCCAGGCGTCTCTGTTGCGTGCTGTCCCTCACATTCACAGCCAGCCCTGTTACCTTTGCACAGAACCACAGCTCCAGATCTGAGAGCTTTGGGAAGTAGACAAGTAGCTGTGTCAACTCTTTCCCACTAGGACTCCACACGCCTCGATGGCCCAGGTGATTCAACCTGAAACTGGTATTTGACATGGCTGTCAGCTTCAACAAGTGGAAAGACATTACTCGGATAAGACATAACGTAGGGTCCTTAGGGATGATAGCATTTGTAAGTAATGCAGCAAGGTAGATTGGCACCAAAGAGCACAAGCCCTCCAGTCCAGTTAGATTATGAAAAGCTAGCACATCCCAAACCGTGCTATCATTTGTATCCTTATTATTTCCCTCAATGGTCAAATAACTCTTTTCGCTTCCATAAACCAATCTATCAAGAGATGAAATTCCTTTTATTTCAATGTCGCACGGAGCTTCAGTCCAAGGAATGGGTGCAAATGACAATAGTTGTGGACATCTCTTAATCTTGAGCTCCTTCAGTCTAGGAAATAAATTGTCATTTGCATCTTCCCTTGTTGACAACAACCGCAGAATGTGAAATGACAATTCCACAAGTTGAGAGCAATCCCAAATGATAAGCACTTCCAAATAAGGAAACAATTGATGTGGGGGCATGTACAGCCCATGTTTTCAACCCCGACAAGTGTATAAGTTCCAGCCTTCTCAAATTTCCAAACCTCTTCTCGTGGATATTGATTGAGATTTCCTCACGGGCACATCTACTAACCACAAATCTCCTATAGGTGGAAATGTTTTCCAGTTTACATCATCTAGACAAAGAGATTTCAGGACACCGAGTGAGAGGTTCAAACCCAGCCATAAAGGGCAAGTGCCTCCTCTGTGCCCTATAATGGATAACTTCTGAAGATCTCGACTTGGCTTAAGCCTTTCAAGAACATGTTTTCGAGTGCAGTAATCATCAGTAAACCAATTAACATTCCAACGTAGTATCAACTCATGTAGGTGGCTTTTTAGCATCAATTTTGCTTCATCGCTTCTTTCGGTACTGAACATTTTCAAGACTATCAATGCACGCATGACCCATGAGCTCTTCCAAATGTCCTATCTGCCTTAATTCAAAACCTTGATCATCTTGTTTGACCATAAATCTTCGCAACTCTTGTAATGATTTTAGTTTCCCAACCTCAAAGTGATGCTAGAGTGTATTGTATCATCTTGAACAAGAAGATGGCGCAATTTTACAAGGTTGCTGACATCTCTTGGTAGATCTATGATGTCACAGTGTTCTGCATCTAGGACCATCATGTGATAAAATCTAGAAATTTTGTTGGGAAATCTGGCTTTATATAGAGAAGAACTTTCAGTCAAGGCAAATGAAGATGGAGCAGACTATAAAAGTTGCACAACAAATATTCCACATCATAGGATGCTTTTGATAGAAAAATAACACGAAGGGCCTTTTGCTTCCTAAATAAATCACCAAAAGCCTTCACAAAGCAACCGTGGTGTTTCCCAAATATCATCAAAGTTTGCGCTTTTTCAACTTTTAATCTTGTGTGCAATGTATTGATATCCTCCACACAATTTTTTTGAGTCAATCTATTGTTGACACCTGGTATCATCTATGTTGATAGACAAGTGGCGGATTGATGTCTGGATTTGTAAGGAGCTCACTTGAGATTGAGTGTCTATGCTAAGGCATTCAAGTGATGAAACTTTTCGTGCTAATTCATGTAAGAGATCATGAATGATGTAACAAGTTCTTCCATCCTTTTCCCTTCATCTTCCAAAAATCCATAATTAACCAACTCAAATCAAATGACTTAGCCCGATATCTTCAACTCTTTTACTTTCACCATGTGGTGAATAATGCAAAGCTTCTTGTCCTATCCAGAAGTTAATTAGCTCTTCTTTTTTGAATTTGTAATCTTGAGGAAATAAAGCACAGTAGGAGAAACACTGCTGAAGCTGAGAAGATAGGTAATCAAAGCTCAACTTCGGTCAAGGTGCATAATGTCATTCTTGCCCCGTTATTATGCTCCCATTCCTTACTTTCTAAGATTCGAGTCCAAATGAACCAAGTCAAGATGGGCTTTCAACAATCTACCAACAGTTTTAGCTGCAAGAGGGAGCCCTTTAGTCTACCAAATATCTTAAATCCAGTTTCTAGCAAGAATCTATGCTCCTTTCTAGATTGATCATCATCACCGAAGATAATTTCTAGGAAGAATTCCTCAAATTCTTTATTTTCTATACCTTGCAAATATATTGAATGATCATTCTTCTGAACCATTATTTGTGCTTGTGCTGGAAATCGAGTTGTAACTATAATTATATTACCTTGTACTTGTGATTTTTGAATGGCACCAATAGCTGTTTCCATTCATCCTCATCACTGCAGTCCCATATATCATCTAATACAAGCAAAAAGCCTCTTATTTTTCAATCTTTGCCCAATCAACTCACTAGCAGTACCATTACTACTTTCAATGATCAACTTTAGGGATATATCTTTGAATCTCTTCTATCAGCTTATTCACATTAAAATTGAGTGAGACACATGTCCAAACTCTGACATCAAAATGTCCTTGCACTTCTCCATTGTTATATATATGTTGTGCAAGAGTTGTCTTTCCTATGCCCCCTGGACCAACAATTGGAATAACTGTGAGGACGCCATGACAGTGTTTACCCTTTGTGATATCATCTATGATCCACTTCATCAAAAGCTCCCTCCCATTCAGTTTTGGCTCTATACTTTCAGAGATGGTGATGGGGCGATTTTGTGCAATGTTTGGGGTAGTGCTCCATCAGAACCTAATAGTTTAATAGCACTAGAGAACTTCTTTTCAATGAGCTGCATTTGCTCTACAATATGTTCTATTCTTCGGGAGGCATTGTCCCTATCAAATCTCAACTTTGGTGGTTCATCATGAATAGATGGCGACACATTAAGGTCCAGGTTGTGGGCTAACCTTCGGCATGCTTGGCAAGCGCCCAGCATGTCTTGGATGTGAAAGTATTCCATCTCGTCCACCACATCCTCAAAGGTCATATACGAGGTCTTGAAGCATCATTAGACCGTGCTCAAGCGCTGAGTTGTGTATTACCTGCCGAGGGTGGACTCAAGAATCGCTTTGATGATAGCAGCTCTAGCTGGAGGGCCGTGGACGCCTGGGCCAAGGTTGATGGTGGCTGCCCAGTCCTTGAGCACGTTGTCCTCCAAGGAAGCCAGCGCTTGTGCGCCACCCAAAATGATGCATTTCTGTGACCCTTGATAACAAAGCGAACCATCCACACTTTCCAAAACTGGCTCGCGTTGTGGTTGGAGTGGTGCAGCTGCTGATTTCATTATGCCTTTTGTGATCCACGCTGGTCGGTGATCCATCAAGCCGCCCTCACGCTGCACATCCGCTTCAGTACCCCTTCCTGGGCTCCAATCTATGAATAAGTATGCAAGAAACAGTTAGACTAACTGCACCTTAGCTTGTCACAGATATTAAATGCTACAGAAATATACTTCCTGTGTTTCTTTTCTTAGGGCGGCATACTATATATGTGTATGGGGATTTCGAAAGTCAAGTAATATTATATCCGCCACTTTTTTTAGAGTAAAGTTCGATTCACCCCTAAACTAGTACTGAATTTGAAAGACCACCTTAATTAAACTTCAATGTCAGATACATACATATCTTAACTTTTAAAACCGGACAAAATACCCTTGACTATTGCAAAGTGGTTTCTTTAGTGTTTTAGCTCTCTAATTATGAACATTTTTTATTTTTCCCAATTTTTTAGTTCTCGGATGGAGAAATGCTCTATCCCTAATTTGTAGTGCTCAACATTTGAGATCATTTAGGAGTCCAAATGTTTAATAAAAGACGACATGGTTAAAAAACTAAATACATAATGCGGCCCACATGTCACATATGTGATACATGAACTAAAACCAACATTGAAACCACTCTAAACTATTTTAGGGTTATGATTTGTCCCGGTTTTGAAAATTAAGGGGAGATGTCTGTCGGTATTTAGTTTGAGGGTGTTTTTAAATTGATGTCAATTTTAGCGGGAAATCAGACTTTACTCTTTTTATTACAATACTAGATAAATGCCCTTGTATTGCAATTTAATTGTGAGTTATGAGGACTTTGTATTGGATGCGAATACATAGATTTTGACTTTGTAATAGAATCGGTCGGATGCTAACGCTGTGAGGTTTGAAGACTTCAGTATCGGACGCGGACACATAGATTTGGTCTTCGTATCAGAACCGGGTAGAACACAACCACGTGTCGAGTGAAGTATGAATAGTGATCTTGACATGATCACTTGAAATCGATTAAATCCATTTTATAGTGCAACACCGTGTTCACCACAGCTATCTAAGGTGAATTTGAGGAATTGTTAGTTGCATATGTCTACTTTAGATAAACTTCTTTTATCATATTAAAATAGTTTTATTTGATTTTAGGAGATTAATTTATTTTCGCAGAGAGAGTTTATTCCCTCATTTGTCTGTGCATGAATATCTCGCATGATCGTATGTGGTCGCTAGACAGCAAAGATTTTCAATGTATGAATATGTGCATGATCTTTTGTTGTCATCAAGAAAGCCCTTGTCGTAATTCCTCTGTTTTGAATATGTGCCTGATTTGTTTCATCATTGTAATCAGTTCTTTATATGATTTTCGATGTGGAAGAGTTTTTTTCCTAAATGTATTTTTTTGGTCAGATATGATTTTCGATGTGGAAGAGTTTGTTTCGTAAACAACTTTTTTTCCAGATATGTCTTTTTTTTTCGAAACTTTTTTTGCTATATAGGATATTTTTTCCGTCCACAGGAACAGGTTTTTTACGGTGGTTTTTTTTGCCGTAAATGTTTTTATTTTGGAGTCTTTTTGCCATATAAATGTATATTAGAAACGCAAAAAGGGAAGCGGTGGTTTTTTACGATGGTTTTTTTGCAGCATATGTTTTATTTTAGAAACGTTTTTTTTTGGCCGTATAATAGATATGTTTTTATTGGGGACTAAGCGCTACGTATATCGATGCACCTCTATGGACTCGAAACCTCGTCGCGTTTTTTTAAGTGGTAATAGATACTATCAATACTATGCTAAAATAAATTAAACCCATAGGCAAAAAACAAACGATTGGTATTTTCAAATCCTATCATATAAAGGAAGTAAGAGTACTATAATATTATTTAAGTCATAATTACCACTACATTTTCTATCGAGACGTTATAATTTGCATACACAAATTAAAATGAAAATATCCAAATTACAACCGTAGTAGTAATTAAAAGATATGCTAATTAATGATGAGAAGGGATGGGTGGATAATAGCAGGATTGCTTAAATTTTAGACAAATTTTAAATGCTAAAATTATGTACATTTATGAATGGAGGGGTATTACGCTTGTTTCTAGGAGGTACTTGATGTGGTTTCACTTTTAAAGGAAATTATGCTGATACGCATATAGAATTTTAAATAATATGAAGGATAGAGATGAACATGAGAGAAATATGCAGTTGTTTTATTAATTGAACTTAAGAGACAACCCATTGTATGGCTTGCCTACTAAGTCATCTTCATATTATGTGTTGTATGATGATTCAAATTCTACTTGACTCGGGACTCAAGAGAGGTGTGCTATTAGGGTTGTAATTCTATTATGACTTGAGTGTCTCACCTGCTTGCATGTCCGAGAGCCTTGGAAGAGACTATATAAACAAGGTGCCATAGGTATCAACCAAGCCAACATAAGAGTTCCATCCAATGCTTGTAAGAAGCAATTAAGAACACTCAAGAGGATTAGGCTAGATTAATTTTATTGCACTAGATTCTTATAAAGGGCAAGAATCAGTGTGTCCTAAAGTGTGTCAAGTAGAGCAGTAAGAGAGCAACAACCGCTTGTAGTCTTTTTAGAGTTGTGCTTATAGAATTTGAGGTTGATTTAGTGTTTTCTACTAGATTCGGTGTATGTTTTTTTCTTAATACGGTGCATGCCTATGCCATACTCACAATATATCCTTTTCAAAGACCCAAGGGCTATTACACATAACTAGGGATATTATATTCTAACGTTACATGATACTCAATGAAACCACCTAGCTAACATCAATATACTTGATTACCCTAAGGGAAGCCTAGAATAATAAGGTGAGGCTTATATTAATCTAGTAGTGTAACCAGCGGAACAATAATTTGCCATTATTATGCTGTACGATTTAATGTTCATCCTAGAAGTCTATAGTGTAAGATGATAAGAATAAAATAGGATTGTTTTTCTTCATCTTACAAAGTGAGCCTGGTGGTATTAAGGTTCTTATTTTTCTTAGAAAGTTAACCTTCATGTGATTGGTATCTTAAGAAATAGTTGAACTGCTGGTTTGCATCTATAACTAAAAAACAATGAAAATGAAATGTTATTTATGGATATTTCCCACACATTATCTGTCGGGTTTCACTAAAGAAACATATCATTCATTACAAGCATATCAAGTGATTTTTTTTTCTTAAAAAGTTAACCTTCATGTTGATTGGTATCTCAAGAAATAGTTGAGCTTCCACATTTGCATCTATAACTAAAAAATAATGAAATGAAATGTTATTTATGGATATTTCCACATTATCCTCAAGGTCGGTTTTCACTAAAGAAAACATTTCATTCATTACATGCATATCAAGTGATTTTTTATTAAGAAAAAAAGAACTAAGGCACATGTCATGACTATATACCAAAAATAGCATATTCCAAAATTGTAGGACACTTTTCACGTCTAATATTGCAATAAAGTGCAGAAAGGGCCGTTATACTCAATGGGGATATAAGATACTCCTCCGTCTCCCTAAATAAAACAGATTCCTAGAGTTGTCTTAAGTCAAAAATTTTAAACTTTGACCTAATTTCTACAAAAAACTATCAAGATTTATCACATCAAATTATTATCACTAGATATACCATAGAATATATTTTCAAATTATTATCACTAGATATACCATAGAATATATTTTTATAATATGCTCATTTATTTCATAGATGTTGTTGTTACTTTTTGTTATAAAGTTTAGTCAAACTTAAGATAGTTTAACTTGAACGGATTCTTGGAATTGATTTATTTGGAGATGGAGAGTATCATACCTGGTGATCTACCAGTAAATCTTCACCATTTTGAACACAACTTCCTTCTGCTGCATTAAGAATTTCAATTATATTTGATACATTTGGCCTTTTCTCCTTCTCAGGGTGCACACATTCCAAAGCTATGTTGATGCATTGTTTTACTAGCTGGGTATGTAGTTCTAAGCGATGTATACTTCGATGATCTTTCGAATCTGTCCCTCCAATTACTGAGCACCTACACAATTGCATATATAATAAGTGAGCTAGAGCGATAGTACACATGCAGAATATTCACATTTCATCTTATTACTTTTCTGTGAAGTGCTGAAAAACTTCGGTGCTTTGGCCATAGTCTGGATAGTCGTCCTTGCAGCCTTTGAGTATCTCTATAATTATGACACCCAAACTGAATATATCTGCTTTCTTTGAGATTACACCCCTGTCTATGTATTCTAGTGCCATGTATCCCTGCAGTAGACATCAAGAGTTTGAGATGGTGCAAGCATAATTGAGACCATTAATATATTACTAAGAAAGCAAACGGTATTTGTTGTGGGGTGTAGCTTACCTGGTTCCGGGGATTTGCAGTTTTAGTGACAGTCTGGGATTTTTGTTCACCCAACAACCTTGACAAATCAAAATCCTGCAATTTTGGCATCATAGTAGCATCCATTAATATATTTTGAGGTTTAAGATCCAGATGAATAATATTATACCCATGAAGGAAATTCAAACCGTGGCAAATTTCTTAATTATCTTTGTATCTCGTGTTCCACTCAAGACCGGAAGATTCATCTGTAGAAATACTTATTCTTGACATAATTAATCTTGTCATCCATGCTTAACAAGAAGAGCAATGGAACACATTTTGTGTGGTTGAGTAGCAGTAATAGTAATATCTAGTTTCTAGCTCGTCCAAAAACAAAGTTATTCTAGTTAGATAGTCAATTTAAGTTTGACCAAATTTATAAAGAAGACTATCAACATTTATAACACCAAATAGAGATACTATCAAGATATATTTCATGATGGATCTTATTTAGTACTATAAATATTGAAGGCAATATATTTATTTATTTATTTAAGATCTTTATTGTATACTATACTTGTTTAAATCTAAGATATTTGGACTCAAACCAGAAACAACCTTTTTTGGGTGCTGGTAACATATTTCAGTGTTCTGCTGATTGTGGCTACAAGGTGTGTTCTAACAATTTGCTTGAAAATGAGAAAAAATAGGGAGATGATAAATGTATGTCCGCCATCCCTGTTTGAAACGTACCTGAAAGATGCTTATCAAGGCCTCCATTACACATATACTGAAGCAGAGAATTCTTGTCTGTTTATCAGCAATAACACATTTCCGTTCGGTAGCTTGATCATCTCTCCCTTTGATTCTGAACAGTAACCCCAGGAGTTGTAAAGCATTTGGGTGTTTGATAAGAGAAGTGGCAACTTTCTTGGAACTGTTCATCACCCTTCACTACATGACTATCTATGAAACTTCTTCACAGCAAGAAATGAATCGCCATGGTGGAGAAGTCGTCCCTACACTTAGAGTAATTCAGATTAAATATGGCTGCCAACATTTTTATTTTGTGAGTTGGAGCCGAAAGAATTCATTGTATTTACCTTGTAAACTTCATCGCACTCCACCCTCCCGAAGTTCTTGCTCATTACTAAAACCATTTGTTATCGATCTCAAAAGTGTAGGTAGAGAAATTGGTTCTTCTGTGGTCGGATCACAAAGCTTGTTCTCCAACTCCAATATCTCACGGCTGTCCATTCCTATTTACGCGAACCCGGCTTTTTAGAGGGAAAATTATGTTTAATACTTGTGTTAAACATGGTGGATTGTTATTAGGGTATTCCGATTAATGATATGGTGGCCTTTCATAAAAAAAATGATATGAGCGGCCCTCTGTGCTCTCCCCAAAGATATATATTCTTTTTTTTCACAACATCCAAAGATGTATATTATCGTCTCATCTACTAAAACGACTCTCCCTATATTTTAAATTATAAGACATTTTAACATTTCTAGATGCATTGCCTTTATTATGTATCTAGACATAGTGTATATCTAAGTGCATAGCAAAAAATTATGTATCTAGAACCTGTGCACTCGCACAATATTGTAAAGTACAGTATGCCCACGAAAGTAACAGGAATTCCTAGCGGCCGAACTCAACGCCGCCATCACAAGCCAAGCAGCTAGCCGCCTCCTCCTCCTCCCACACCCGACACCCCCGCTGATAACGCCAAGGAGCTCAGGGATCTCGGTGGGATTCGGCCATTGCCGCCTAATGAGCTTTCCACTCTCAGGGTTCTGGCGACGAAGGCCACTCACATGACTGTTGACGCCCGCCCCACCACCATGGCTGCCATCTCCATCTCCAACAAACCGCAATGTGCTATATCCCCATCACGGGGCTACCACCTTCCGCAATGCCGGGCGCCCCACCCCACCGTAGACGCGTGATGACGCCAGACTCACCCACCGTGGCGTGCTACCACCTTCTAAAGAAGAGTCTTCATACCGGTCACGGGCATACCGGTGATCGCTTATTGGCATGCACGGCGGCTGGATCCGACTTTACATGCTGGCCGTACGTGGACGTGGACGGACTGCCACCGTGGATTTGGACCGGTAGGTGTAGTTTACTCTCCGGGACGCTGTCTCTATCATCTCTGCCATTAAGGGCCACCACGAGTTGCCACCCTTTAGCGCTCCCTTTCACCGGACGCGTTCTTTCTACCATTTAGGGTGGGTGGATCCATATCACCGGTGGTAATTTAATGTACATGAAGTCCGATGATGACCACTCCCATAACTCCACGGTAGACATCGCCGTCGCCTGGACGGCGGCTAAGCCGGCCATACAACCGCAGCGCCTGTGGTTTGCCCCGGCCGCGACAGTGGGCTACTTATGGAGCCGATTCTCGCCAGGTAAGTGACCTGGCCGTGAGGGAGGGAAGCATAGTCGTCACAACATAGGGGCCGCCGGCGTATGCAGGCCTGGCCCCATGGATGGCTATGTCCCTACTCCGGGCCAACGCTTTGGCTACCTATGACGGGTCTCCATCCCCAATGCCTATGGGTGTATTTGAAATCCTCCCTACAGGGAGACAGACCCCAGAGTCAGCTTTGCTGAGCTTCTCGCCAAGGCCCAAAAGCAGCTTCCCATAGCTCAAGATCCTCAAGTAGCTTCATGGCAGAGCGTTTAATCGCTTCCTAGTCGCATCCGAGAAGCGATTATGCATTGTCCGGCTGCTCACATAGCCACAACTTTCACAATTTTCACTAGGGACTGCATGCGTCCATGCTCTTCGCAGGCAAACTCAACGATCTCAGCAGCCTGCTTCTATGGCTCCGACGTGTGGGCTTCCTAGCACGCACCATACACAGTCAGGATGGGCCGCACATGGTGTCGGTGGAGGCCGGTAGAGTCCGACGACGACATCGGGCGACGCCAGAAAGCGAAGCTAATGAGAGACAGAGAGGGTGCACCCATCGAATTATGATGACAATTGCTTCGCTACTGGCCGCCTGCATTTTGTTCCCTAGTCTGGATCCGGCGAAGGTGTTGTGGTAGCGATGGCCTCCCTCACAGGTCGCATCCTAATGCTAGAGGGAGAGTTCGCCGTCATTGTCAGCCCCACAAATTTCGAGACTGCAGGACTGTAGTGTCACTGCCACGGGCCACCTCTAGGAAGATGAATATCAATATGGACAACCGCTCACCGCCGAAGGTTTCTCTTTGTGATTTATGGACTCCACCTTCGCGAAACAGCTCAGGCACTGGCCGCCACATGTCACGCCACCCCGGTAGGGACAACACCGTTGTGGTTACCGAGGCATCGCTTGCATCTTGCCGCCATCCCCTGTAGCGCGCCGAACACGCGGTAACTTCTCCTACCCTATTGGAGCAGCGGGAGCTCCGGGCCGCCAAGAGGCTCAAGCGTCAATCGGCTAAGATCTGCAGTAAGGCGCCATCGCCACGCTTCCTCGCCGACCAGCAGTAATAAACCAAAGTTGCCAACCTGTGAAGCAGGAGGATCGCCGCTTAGGCACTTAATGCATGTGTCCTCGGCTCTAAGCCGTGAGAGGT